>JAJJHY010010898.1:948308-1069822 GCA_021224005.1 Drosophila setifemur
TTATAATATATATTTTATACTTATTTATTATATATTATATATATATTACATGGCTAAATCGGCTCGGATGTTTGCTTATTAATAATATATATTATTTCTATGCTCGACTTTTCTACTGTATTTTTAGATTTATTCTGACCATTTAAATTGTGATTTTGCATTTTTAATCCGTGTTATCTTAATTGAGTTAAAATTTTAACAATTCGATGTAAATTCCTACTATTTTGAGAACAGCTGTAGATATAACAAGTAAGAACGTTACAGTCGAGTTTCCCGACTGTTACAGACCCTGTACAAATTTGGTTATATTCAAAATAAATCAAAACCAAAAAAATAAATATATATTTATACCGAGTCCGGTCTGGGATTCGAACCCAAGATCTTCGCGCTTTCAATCAAACGTCGTAACCATTCCCATTCGACCACCCAAAACTTTTTAGACCTGCAGCTAATGTAGTCCAGGCACACATTCATACATATGTATATGAAGGTAGTGGCAGCTGCAGCGGCACTTCCGAGAAAAATCAACCACCGAACGCATTTACCGTTTGTTTGAGCAAATAAACAGATTGCTTATGGTTAGCGCCTGTAAACTTTGGATATTTATTGAGCATTTCCAATTAACCAATCTTGATGAAATTTTCAGGATCGGTAGAAATCTATGCTCCAATTGCATGTGTTTTTTTTTTCCAAATTTTAGCTTGAAAATTGTGCGTGCAGGGCAGTGCAAAAATTAAAATACAAATTTCGGGGCGGTGGGCGTGGCGCCGACTTAAAAAAATAAACTTCAATTGCGTCAGTATTAGGAGAATCTACACTGGTAATACGGTTCCTCTAGATCTTAGAGTTGCTGAGATCCGTGTGTTCATCCGGACGGACGGACGGACAGGCGGTCATGGCTGCATCGACTCAGCTCGTCATGCTGATCAAGAATATACATACTTTGTGGGGTCTGCCACCCCTCCTTCTGCCTGTTACATACACAAACTTAATATACCCTTTACCCATTGGGTACAGGGTCTAAAAATAAGTGTATATTATCTTTAATATATAAAATTCTCGTGTCAGTCGGCTCAATCGATATTATAAAAATTTGTTGTGTATATACATATTTGATTTTTTATCCTTGGCGGACGAACATTGTTACCTGCGAATTGGCCCACTATTTAAGCTCAATCGATTTCGATTTTTTTTAGTTTCAAAGATGCCCTTTGTCATTGTTGAGTTTAAGGATTTCATGCATCGCAGATATTTTGCTGATATACAAAAAGTTTAGGAACCAAGTACAAAGTTATTTAGATTGTTAAAAAATAAAACATAAACATAAAAAACAGTGAAAGTCTTAAATTTTTTACTATTGTTCCTTGTTTTCCCCATTATAATTGGATCGAATTCATGTTTTATTTTTGTTCCTATTGGTAAATTGGTTTAACTAAAAATAAACACGGTTTTTACCATGCAACAATAATAAGGGTCTGCAGCGTATAGCTTTAAAAATGAGAGACATTTTTTCCAAGGAACAAAAAAAAAACAGAAATACATGGGTAGTAATGCTGAATATATAGATGTAGAATTTATAATACAATCTACAATCTTTCAGTGTGTCTGTTACAATCTGTGT
The DNA here is from genome assembly GCA_021224005.1 of Drosophila setifemur. Taxonomy (NCBI): domain Eukaryota; kingdom Metazoa; phylum Arthropoda; class Insecta; order Diptera; family Drosophilidae; genus Drosophila; species Drosophila setifemur. Next base: position 949,930 of record JAJJHY010010898.1, read on the forward strand.
GTTGCTGTTTAAACTAGTCTCTCAGTTTTAAAGCTATCGTGATGAAACTTGCACGAACCCATCTTTCTGTTGCAGGTAGTATATATGTAAGTCGAAACGTCCGGAATCCGAAGACTACATCAAATAGCTGCCATAGGAACGATATACCATTTTATACCCTTGCAGAAAGTATTATAATATTGACCAGAAATTTGCAACGAAGGAGACATCTACGACCCCATAAAGATATATATTCTTGATTAGCATGACCAGCCGAGTCGATCTGGCAATGTCCGTCTTTCTGTTTTTACACAAACTAGTCTATCAGTTACAAAGCTATCGGGATGCAACTTCGCACCAACTCTTTTATCTGTTGTAGGTAGTATATAAGTCGGAACGGTCAGAATCGAAACACAACATCACATAGCTGATATATATTGGGGAAAAGGTCGTAAATTCGAAATTTTTAAAAAATTATCTTTCGTCATTAATTTGTCATAAATTACTTTTAAATAACTATGTTAACCTGTCCTAAAAATCTTATCAAAATCTGACTATTATATCCTATAGCTGCCATAGAAACGATGTGAGAAAATGGGTCATTGACCATAACTCTGGTGATTATTAATTAGGTCTGCAACGGCATTCTAAGCTTCTGGCCCCGAATCTAGCCTTCCGTTCTTGTTTCATTAGAATAAGGTGCGGCGACTGAGGACATCCCAGGATGTCCAGAACATCCCTTTTATGTTGTTTGAAATAAACCAATCCTTAGTCAGCTTACTTGGATGTTTTGGATCGTTATCCTGTTGGAACACCCATTGTAATGGACTATTACATTCTTCACCATTTTAACATTTACAGATTTATCCATTATGTATTTATCATATGGGTTTGACCTACGCCTTTGTACGAAAAACAAGCCCATATCATAATACTTAGCCCACCATGTTTAACAGTCTTTGTTGTGTATTTGGGGTGATATTCCGTGTTTGGTGGACCACGGACATATTGTCTAACGTACTTCGAACATATTGTCTGAAGCTTGATCCACAAAAAGAACAATTTTGCTTTCATCAAACCAAATTTTGTTGCGCCTTTAAAAGGGGGCCAATCCTAAGGGGAGTCCTGCTGTAGCGCACTACTCACATGTCATCTGTTGCAGTAGTACTGTGCTTACAACAACGTGTTTCATTTGAGCTAAGCATTCTTACAAATTTGTAGTTTTTGTTTAGGTTTTTCCATGATTTTGCAGTCCAACTATCAATTCTGTCTTCTCGTTAGTGCAATGCTTTTCTGCAACCACAAAAGATATGGAACAAAACCACAGCATAAAACAAGTAAGAACGTTACAGTCGAGTTTCCCGACTGTTACAGACCCTGTACAAATTTGGTTATAAGCAAAAAAAAAATATATATATCTATATATATTCACACCGAGTCCGGTCTGGGATTTCATACTATATATGAAGGTAGTGGCAGCGCAGCAGCAGCGGCACTTCCGAGAAAAATCAACCACCGAACGCAAGCGATTTACCGTTTGTTTGCGCAAATAAACAGATTTTTTGTGTTTAGCGCCTGTAAACTTTAGGTATTTATTGTGCGCTTTCTAATTATCCAATCTTAATGAAATTTTCAGGATCGGTAGAAATCTATGCTCCAATTGCATGTGTATTTTAACTTGAAAATTGTGCAGTGCAGGGCAGTGCAAAAATTCAAATACAAATTGCGGGGGCGGTAGGCGTGGCGCCGACTTAAAAAAATAAACTCTAATTGCATCAGTATTAGGAGAATCTACACTGGTAATACGGTTCCTCTAGCTCTTACAGTTGCTGAGATCCGTGTGTTCATCCGGACGGACGGAAAGACGAACAGACGGACATGGCTATATCAACTCAGCTCATCATGCTGATCAAGAATATATATACTTTGTGGGGTCTGCCACGCCTCCTTCTGCCTGTTACATACATTTGCACAAACTTAATATACCATTTACACTTTGGGTACAGGGTCTAATTATATAGAACAAGAAAGAAAGGCTAGCTTCGGTACCCGAAGCTTTGAATACCCTTGCAGGCTAGTTGCTTTCAAACCGTTCAATCTTTTGTATGTCAGCTATAGGATATAGTAATCCGATTTTTGGGTTTTTAAATTTCTAAAAAGGCTTTACTGTCTATGAAAACTGTATTTCTCAAGAATGAATTAATTGTCTTGAAAAACACCAGAGTTATGCTCAATGACCCATTTTTTCCCATAGTTCCTATGGCAGCTATAGGATATAGTAGTCCGATTTTAATGAAACTTTTAGGATATGTTAAAATTGCTTTAAATAGAGTTTACCAAGAAATAAATAAAAAACCTTTAAGAATGGCGAATTTATGGCTGTTTTTCCCAATCGTTCCTATGGCAGCTACGTGATGTAGTGTTCCGATTCCGGCCGTTCCAACTTATATACCAACTGCAACAGATTGAAGGGTCGGTGCAAAGTTTCAGCCTGATAGCTTTAAAACTGAGGGTCTAGTTTATATAGCAATCCGACAGACGGACAGACGGACATGGCTAGATCGACTCGGCTGGTGATGCTGATCAAGAATATATATACTTTATAGGGACGGAAATGTCTTCTTCACTGCGTTACAAACTTCTGGTCAAAATTATAATACCCCCTGCAAGGGTATAAAAATAAATTTCGAAATACATTATTGAACTATTAGTTACACTTACTAATAAAATATAAGTCGATTAAACTAAGTTTTTTACTGTATACCCCAAGCACTACTATTTTTATGAACAGCCCTGTTTTGACACATTTTACAAATTAAGTAAAAAAGAATAAAAACAAGAAAGGAAGGCTAGCTTCTGTACCCGAAGCTTAGAATACCCTTGCAGACCAGTTGCGCAAAGTTTCAGCCCGATTGCTTTTAAACTGAGGGACTAGTTAACATAGCAACGGACAAACGGACATGGCTAGATCGACTCGGCTGGTGATGCTCATCAAGAATATATATACTTTATAGTGTCGGAAATGTGTCCTTCACTGCGTTACAAACTTCTGGTCAAAATTTTAATACCTTCTGCAAGGGTATAAAAATATAGCATAAGTAATGGACATTTTTTGGGATTCCCTTCTTAGAAATTGGTTTTAACTGTTAAAGGCAACCGCACTACTATATTTTGTAACACAACTGTATTTGTTAATTATTGAAAAGACCAAAGCATGACAAATGAAATGAAACACGAAAAAAAGGCTAGCTTCCCGAAGCTTAGAATACCCTTGCAGACCAGTTGGCTTAAAACTGTTTGATCGTTTGTATGACAGCTATTTGATATAGTGATCCCATTTTTGGTTTTTAATTTTCTAAAACGGCTTTAATGTCTATAAAAACATTATTTCTTAAAAATGAATTAATTGTCTTAAAAAACACCAGAATACTCAACGACCCATTTTCTCCCATTGTTCCTGTTGCAGCTATAGGATGTAGTGGTCCGATTTTGATTTAACTTTGAGGATATGTTAAAATAGTCATTCAATAGAGTTCCCTAAAAAATAAATAAAATTAAATAAATGTACAATTTATGGCACTTTTTCCCAATCGTTACTAGGTCAGCTAAGTTCCGATTTTGGACGTTCCGTCTTATATACTACCTGCAACAGATTGAAGGGTTGGTGCAAAGTTTCAGCCCGATAGCTTTAAAACTGAAAGACTAGTTTACATAGCAACCGACGGATGGTGATGGTGATCAAGAATATATATACTTTATAGGGTCGGAGACGTCTCCTTTACTGTGCTACAATTACCCTCTGCAAGGGTATAAAAATATATATAAACTAGCTTCGGGATCCAAAGCTTAGAATACCCTTGCAGACTAGTTGCCTTTAAACCCTTTTATAGGTTGTATAGTATTTTATAAACATAGAGAAAGTAAAAAATTTACGAACTCATGAACATTTTGATTGATTCAAAGAGAGCACTTGGCAGCCATGACTTTTATTAGACTTTTGTTTTGACGTGTTAACATTCCCTATACATTCCCTACGCCACTACAGAAACAGGTTTCAAACAATTTTTCCACCATTAAAATTAAACCACTCAAGGCTAAACGCCATTAAATATGGGCAATGTGACGGCGTCAACAATGGAAGCCGACTTGTCCCGTGGGCGCGGTAATTTGGCTGCAGGGCTGGACGTGCCGGAGTCTGTCAACTCCGCCGGGCAACATCTGGTGCAGTCGATAGAAACTGGACAAAAGAAAATACTGGGAAATCCCGGAACGGTCGAGGAACTGCACAGCCGCTGCCGGGACATCCAGGCCAATACTTTCGAGGGCGCCAGGATCATGCTTAACAAAGGCCTGAGCAATCACTTCCAGGTGACCCACACCATCAATATGAATGCCTCAGTACCTAGTGGATATCGATTTGGAGCCACCTATGTAGGCACCAAACAGTACGGTCCCAATGAGGCCTTTCCCGTGCTGCTGGGAGAAATTGATCCGACGGGCAACCTTAACGCGAATATCATCCACCAGCTGACCTCGCGGCTGCGCTGCAAGTTCGCTTCGCAATTTCAGGGGTCGAAGTTAATGGCCACGCAATTGACGGGCGACTATCGCGGTAGCGACTACACTTTGTCGCTTACGACGGGCAATCCGGGCATCTTTACCGGCTCAGGTGTGATTGTGGGTCAATACTTGCAGGCGGTCACCCAGAGATTGGCGCTCGGAATGGAGCTGGCCTACCAGTATGGGCCTAATGTGCCTGGACGTCATGTGGCGGTGTTATCAGCGGTAGGACGCTACGCTATTGGAGACTCTGTGTGGTCATGCACTCTCGGACCAGGGGGTTTTCACATAAGCTATTACCAAAAGGCCAGCGAGCAGCTCCAGATCGGCGTCGAGGTGGAGACGAGTCTGCGCATGCACGAATCAACGGCTACGATTGCCTATCAAGTAGACCTTCCTAAAGCCGATCTTGTATTTCGCGGTAGCCTTGATTCAAATTGCTATATAGCCGGTGTCCTTGAAAAACGCCTTCAGCCGCTCCCATTTTCGTTGGCCATCAGCGGGCGGATGAATCACCTAAAGAACAGCTTTCGGCTGGGCTGCGGCCTCATGATCGGATAATTTGCAAACGAAGCCAGAATAGTGCTAAAGGTGAAGGTTTTGTATTTGCTTGTTTAATTACAAAATTTAAATGTGCAGCATCTTCAAGGATCGAAAAAAGTCATCAAATTTAGAATCAAAAGATGATGTGATTATTCTTCGTGATCTAAGCCGAATACTATAGATGCATAATTTTATAAACCAAATGCGAAAAGCATCAGTTTCAGCAAAACAAATTGTAGGGCATACCTTGGCGAAAAACTTTTAAAAGAATTGATATTTGCATTGGCTTCAGTAAATTCACTTGAGTTTGTTTTAATTTTTTTGTTATGGAGATTTTGGATATCTAATGTGCAAAAATATGTAATTTTTATGAATTCAGATATATCAAATTTAAAAATAAAAACTTAAAAACTTTAGAACGTATTTCGCGATTTCTCAAACGTAAATTATTAAACAATTAATTCTAATTTTTATTAAAGAAATAATTCTAATTTTCATTGGCAGACCTTAAACTACATGACGAGTAAGTATAGTTTCTGAGTAACAAGAATTGGAAACAGAACGCCAAATGAATCCATTTTAAAGACTATAGCAAAACCACTTGAAATAAAGATATAATAAAATGGAAGTATTACAGAGATGAGCCTGTTTCTGCGATATAATCTTTTCCCTGTGAATTTATTGGATGTACTTTTCTTTGCGTGCCCGTGTTCAATTTGCTGTTCATTCACGTCTAAATTGTGTACCTAATACTATAAGATTCAGACTATTACTTGAAGATCTTAAATGAATAGTGCTTTTTAAAACCTTAGGAAAATTGATTTCATTTAAAATTTTTAAAAAATTTGGCGCTAAATTTTTTTATAATGTCTCTTATTGGGAGCGGTTTGTGTAGTACGATGAACTAACGATCTAGCATGGTAATTAGAATAAGTGCATACTTCTTGAAATGTCCTTGTGAATATTCTCACTTCAATTGTAACAGTGTGAACAGCATTTTTGATTAGGCTCTTTTGATAACGTCTTTATATGCAAGCCACCTTACGCTCAACTGACCGAAAGGTGCAGCCGCATAACGTTAGGCTTGACCGCGAGGATAGCCGAGCTTGTAGCGAAATAATAATTAGATTCATGAGAAAAATTACAGTATTTAAATATATATTTCCATCCATATTTCCATATTGTCTTTAGTACTGCGTTGTAGTCCAGGGAAAGCGCAGACCGGGAATTAATCGGCGAGTAATTGTGAAGGGTCGAAGTAAACGCCAAAGTATCGTTAACAGCTGGGAGAGTTACGTTTTTATGGGATAGTGTCGAGCAGGTTTTTGAGGTTCAGGGTTTGAATTTCTGTTCGTTGATATTAACTTGCCAGGCTGGTAGCCATCTCTCGATTTCTTCGATATGCCGTTGAAGTTGTGCAGACGCAAGCTTTAGGCATTACGAGCGGGATAGTAGTACAATGACGTAGGCTAAAGTTGATGTTATATGTTCACTAGTTGGGATATATGCCGTATAGAAAAGAACACTGAGGAACTTAAAAACTTACTGAAGTCCCACACATTCATATATATCGATAGCTCCAAATTGAAGTCTGCCGTTTCTTTCCGTCATATAACTAAATATATTCTGCCGAAATAATTGCAATTCTCAACGCAAAAGACCTAAAACGCGCCAAATATGCCATGTGTACTGAATCACCACAATAATAAGACAAATGCTTTCGTCGAAATTCCCAACTGATATGGGTACCTGGCCATTGCATTAAAAACAATGAAGCAGCAGATAAAGCAGCCAAATATGCATTCTCTTGCCTTTCAGTTACCATTCAAATTATATAAAATCATACAGTAAAAACTATATTGAGAAAAAAACTATTAATATATTTGATCCCAAAAACGACCAAATTGAAACTATTAAAAATATATAAAGAAAAAATATTTTAAACTTTGGACATTTGAAATTTGACAACACATTTCCCCACTCTACTTACTTAAAACTTATTCTACGTCTTGGCCTCACTGCTCCTGTCCAAAAGTCAAAGTCAGCCTAGTTGCTTATATCCTATTTCAAATGAGTCTTACTTAAATAAATAAATACTGCTCCTTTGCAGTGATTTTGTTGTCTTTTGGCCCAATGGTTCGGATGATGATTTGATTCTCTTTAGGGCAACTTAAAGCCCTTTTCTACTCTTAAGCTGATATTTAAATTAGTAAGAAGCCTTTTCCCCAACAATACACCATCTGCCCAAACCCGGATTGGTCCATTTAAACTGCAGCTGTTTGTAATTGACGCGAAAAGTTTGTCTGGCGATTTTTATCATAAAAAAACATTAAACAACGAGTTTGCTTGAAATTTTTTTCCCAATGGAATCTCGTCTACGGAATCGTTGAAGCACTTTTGCAACTGTTTTGGGGAACATAAACTCGCTTTTTATACCCTTGCATAGGGTATTATAACTTTGACCAAAAGTTTGTAACGCAGTGAAGAAGACATTTCCGACCCTATAAAGTACATATATTCTTGATCAGCATCATCAGCCGAGTCGATCTAGCCATGTCCGTCTGTCTGTCCGTCTGTCGGGAAATACGACTGTAATGTTCTTGCTTTTTTTATACCGTGGATTGTTTTATAATTTCGATTTATTGTTTTTGCTTTTATCATTTTTGATATTTTTCAAACGGCGTTTATAACGAAATTAGTACTGGGCAGCAGCAGTCGGGAAACTCGACGGTATGTTCTTTCTAGTTCTCTCTGTAAATCGACAGATGACATCGGTAAAAACATGTATTGCTGGGTTTTTCCATGCTATTGTTGGACCTTGAAACTAACATAATTAGACCCTGTACCCAATGGGTAAAGGGTATATTAAGTTTGTGCAAATGTATGTAACAGGCAGAAGGAGGCGTGGCAGACCCCACAAAGTATATATATTCTTGATCAGCATGACGAGCTGATTCGATATAGCCATGTCCGTCTGGATAAACGAACGGATCTCAGAAACTGTAAGAGCTAGAAGAACCTTATTAACAGTGCAGATTCTTGTAATTATTACGCAGATGAAGTTTTTTTTTCAGGTGCAACGCCCACCGCCCATGAAGTTTGTATTTTAATGTTTGCACTGCACAATTTTAAGCTAAAATTTTGGAATAAATACACATAAATACACATAAAATAAATACACAGATTTATTAATTAGAAAGCGCACAATAAATACCCAAAGTTTATAGGCTAAACACAAGTAATCTGTTTATTTGCTCAAACAAACGGTAAATCGGTTGATTTGTATTAGCTGCTGATTTAGAAAATATTGTGTGGTCGAATGGTTACGACGTTTGACTGAAAGCGCGAAGATCTTGGGTTCGAGTCCCAGACTGGACTCGGTGTAAATTTTTTTATTTTTTTTTTTGATTTTGATTTATTTTGCTTATAACCAAATTTGTACAGGGTCTGTATCAGTCGGGAAACTCGACTTTAAAGTTCTTACTTGTTATACCCTTGCAGAGAGTATTATAATTTTGACCAGAAATTTGTAAGGCAGTGAATAAGGCATTTCCGACCCTATAAAGTATATATATTCTTGATCAGCATCACCAGCCGCATCGATCTAGCCATGTCCGTCTGTCTGTCTGTCCGTCTCTCTGTTGATATGTAAACTAGTCTCTCAGTTTCAAAGCTATCGGGCTGAAACTTTGCACCGACCCTTCAATCTATTGCAGGTAGTATATAAGTCGGAAGGGCCGGAATCCGAACACTACATCACATAGCTGCCATAGGAAGGATTGGGAAAAGTGCCATAAATTCGCTTATTTTCAAGATTAATTATCTTATTATTTATTTTTTAGAAAATTCTTTTTAATGACTATTTTAACTTATTTTGAAAGTTTCGTTAAAATCGGACCACTATATCATATAGCTGCCATAGGAACGATGGGATAAAATGGGTCATTGAGCATAACTCTGGTATTTTTCAAGACAATTAATTCATTCTTGAGAAATACAGTTTTTATAGACATTAAAGCCGTTTTAGAAATTTAAAAACCAAAATCGGATCACTATATCCTATGGCTGCCATACAAACGATCGAACGGCTTAAAGGCAACTGGTCTGCAAGGGTATTCTAAGCTTTGGGTACCGAAGCTAGCCTTCCTTTCTTGCTTTCCTTCATATGTGGTAACAAAAATAATTAATGTTTCTATTTTTGATCACGTTTTGCTAATATATATAAACAAAATTTCACAGTTAAATTAGTTAATCTTAAGTTTTGAGGGAATTTTCTCAGTCTCTACTATTATTTTCTTCAAAGCATTTTGGTTATAGTTTCAAAATCATTTTTGCAGTATCGAAAAATTCCATTTTCAATACCAATATTAAGCTCACCACTGTATGAGTTAAGCTATTCTTAATAATAGTGAACATGCCCAACCACCTTCTAAGTGCCTAAGTGCATCAAATGCTTTTCATGTTAGATGCTTTGCACATGATTTTATTTGATAGCATATTAATTAGACCCTGTACCCAACGGGTAGGTATATTAAGTTTGTGCAAATTTATGTAACAGGCAGAAGGAGACGTGGCAGACCCCTTAAAGTATATATATTCTTGATCAGCATGGCGAGCTGAGTCTATATAGCCATGTCCGTATGGATAAACGAACGGATCTCAGAAACTGTAAAAGCTAGAACAACATATTAGTCGGTGCCACGTCCACGTCCACCGCCCCGCAATTTGTGTTTTAATGTTTGCACGGCACAATTTTCAAGCTAGAGACATCGGACATCCAGACATCGAATTTACGTAATTGGAGCATACATTTCTACCGAACCTGAAAATTTCATCAAGTTTGGTTAATTAGAAAGCGTACAAAAAATATGCAAAGTATACAGCCGCTAACAACAAGCAATGTGTTTATTTACTCAAATAAACGGTAAATCGCTTGCGGTCGGGGGTTTATTTTTCTAGGAAGTGCCGCTGTAAACGGACTACCTTTATATACATTTTTATGAATGTGCGCCTTTAATATATTTATACTGTATTAGCTACTTGCTTTGAAATGTATATGTGGTGCAATGGTTAGGACGTCAGGTTGACAACATGGAGGTCTCAGGTTTGAACCCCAGGCCAGACTCGGTATAATTTTCTTTATTTCGTTTTGATTTATTTTGCTTATAACCAAATTAGTACAGGGTCTTTAACAGCCGGGAAACTCGACTGTAACGTTCTTACTTGTTGTATTATCAATATTTGTCTATCGATAGTCAATCCTGAATATAGGCATATAATATGTCTATGAAAGCGACACCTGTTATTGGTTGCTAATCAGAATACAACTAAATACTGATTTATGCAGTTTATTACCATTGCAGATAGCAGCGCTTACTTTATTAGACCCTGTACCCAAAGGGTTAGGGGTATGTTAAGTTTATGCAAATGTAAGTAACAGGCGGAAGGAGGCGTGGCAGAACCCACAAAGTATATATACTCTTGATCAGCATGTTGAGCTGAGTCGATATAGCCATGTCCGTCCGTCCAGATAAACGAACGGATCTCAGCAACTGTAAGAGCTAGAATAACCATATTACCAGTATTCTCCTAATACTGACGCGGCTGAAGTGTATTTCTTTTTTTTCGGTGCCACGCTCACCGCCCCCAAAATTTGTATTTGAATGTTTGCACTGCCTTGCACTGCACAATTTTTAAGCTAGAACCTTGGACCATTTTGTGCACAATTGGAGCATAAAGTTCTAGCAATCCTAACAAAATTTAATCAAGATTGGTTAATTGGACAGTGCACAATAAATACGCAAAAATTACAGGCGCTAACAACAAGCAATCTGTTTATTTGCGCAAATAAACGGAAATTGCTTGCGGTCGGAGGTTGATTTTTCTAGAAAGTGCCGCTGAGAACGCATGAATGTGGACCTTCAATATATTTATACTGTATTAGCTACTTGATTTGGTATTTATATGGTGGTTCAATGGTTAGGACATCTGGCTGATAACGTCTCAGCTCTCAGGTTCTCAGGTCAGGAGGTCTTTTATACCTATGCAGAGGGAATTATAATTTTGACCAGAAGCTTGTAACGCAGTGAAGGAGACATTTCCGACCATATAAAGTATATATATTCTTGATCAGCATCACCAGACGAGTCGATCTTGCCATGTCCGTCTGTCTGTCCGTCTGTCGATTGCTATGTAAACTTGTCTTTCAGTTTTGTAGCTCTCTGGCTCAAACTTTGCAGCGACCCTTCAACCTACATTCTACCTGGAACAGAAAGAACGGTCAGCGCCAAGATGCTGGATTAAATCCCGATAGCTTTAAAACTGCGAAACTAGTTAACATAGCAACCTACAAACTGACAAACGGACAGGGCTGAATCGACTCGACTGGTGATGCTGATCAAGAATATATATACTTTATAAGGTCGGAGATGTCTCCTTCACTGCAAGGATATAAAACAGAACAGAACGAATGAGATGTGAGAAAAAGGGTGAGCCTTTGGAGAAACTTCTCATTTCCAGTACAATTTGCCATGCTAGACACAAAAACAAGGGGGGAGGGGCTTGGTAGGTTGGTATGTGGTATCGTCTGAACTCAATTTTTCAAAGCTCGTTTGTGTCGTTAGGTGGTTGGGTCTTGGGTTGCTTTGAATCGACTCTTCCTGTTCGCTAGTCTCGGTTTTTTTTTTATCGGGATTGGGCTATGCAAATGAATGCAGTGTTCCTCTACTGATAAAAATGCAGCTAAAGCTTGAAACCAAAATGCAAAATTATCATTCATCATAATCATTATTTATTAATTAACATGAATTTATTTTTTTAAATCTTTCAGTTCGGCTTTCGCATAGGGGAGCAGCTCGTTAACCATTTTACTCGGAATCTCTGTCAAGATGGATCATTTAACTGCAATATTTAACAGTGAAAGTGATATCCGGTGATGCTTTAAATTATAATGAAAAGGAATCCAATATATAACTTCAATTGAATATGCAAGGGCCAGCAGGCTGTCCTTTGGATTCGACCCTCAAGTGAAGATACGAGTGTATAAATTTGGATGATCAGGGGAACTCAGCGCCCTCGGAAAATGATACAAAAAATTACAAACCAATCAAAATTATCACAAAATCATAAATATAAAATTCTTAAAAAACAACTGGGCGCCAGTGAACAGTATAATTAATTTTTAAGATTAGACAATGTCAAGCCTCCATCTTTGAATTATGGATCAGCGGCCTAGCGACCGTCCCGGAGATTACCGTGTAACTAGATCGAGCATGACGCCCACTCTGGAGCGGAGTCCCAGGCGGGCGGGCGATCAGGAACATCGCATCCCAGAGCAAGTGCAGCAGGACATTGCGCCCATTGTCGCTGGAAATTCAAAATCTCCTACACCACTGTCAGGAAAATCACAGATGACGCAGCACCATCAATTCCGAGCCCCACAGCAGCATCAGGGACCCAAGAACCGAAACAAGTCCTGGGGCAAGCGGCAGCACAAGGCAGGCGGAAAAAATAACGCCAGCGCCTGCGTCGGTGCCACCAGCACGCAGACCCAATCCACGGGCTCCGCTGCTTCAGCCACAACCCTTCCTCCAACGGCTACAGCGACAGCTGCTCAAAAAGCCGATCTCGAGAACATCCAAAATATTCAAAATAAGAATCAGATTGTTGGGAGTGGTTCCAACCACCATGGAAACCCGGGATCGACCCAACACGGAGGCGGAGGTGCGTATCACGGAGGAGCAGCTGGTGGTGGGCACCATCACCACCACAATACTCGGTTGGCGCAAAACTCAACCGCTCTTGGAACAGGGGGAGGAGGAGCAATGCAACCGTACAAAAAAATGGCCGCCCACAGGTTAGTAATGGAAATAAACTGGGTTCCGACTCCAAAGATTATCGAGTTGTTTGTGAAGGTAGATTAATCTGAAACTCTCCACAATCATTTCTACATTGATTATTGCATTCGTTTAAATATATTTACGTAAAAATATATAGTTTTAATCATGTTATTTAGATTGTAACATTGGTTTTTATTCTTGTTTTATATATGTATACTGAAAAGGAAGGAATCGAAACAATACTTAACATTGCAACGGTTTTTATTCTTGTTTTATATATGTATTCTGAAAAAGGAAGCAATCGGAACAATACTTAACACAGATCTTATAGATGCGAATTCTGGGAATATCATGTGCAAACTTTTATATAAATACTAATCTAATTATATGATCGCAGGGCGTAGAATATTGATCTTCTCAAGTAAATTGACATATCTGCAGATTTAAGCATAAATATAAATCTATAATTATTATTTTTTTTTTTTAACTTGTGCAGGGGTCATCACCACCACGTGCTATGTGCAGGCAACAATGCAAACCACACGTGCTGTTTAGTCAGCGGCTGCAACGGCAACTCTACCGTCGGAGTGGTAATGGTCGTGACCGGGGGCGGAGTCGCTAGCGGAGGCGGTGGAGGAGTGGGCGTAGGAGCAGCGTGCAAGGATTTGCTGAGTAGCAAGGACACCAGCTCTCAAAGTGGCAGCAGCAGCATTGCGGGCAGTGCAGCGGTACCGTCTGCCAACGCAGTGCACTATTGCTGTGGTCGCTCCAAGTTCTTTCTTCCTGAAAAGCGGCTGCGCAAAGAGGTGATCGTTCCGCCGACCAAGTTTTTGTTGGGCGGCAATATCTCCGACCCTTTGAACCTGAACTCACTGCAGCACGAGAACACATCGAATACCTCCAGCAGCAACAATACGCCGGCGACCACGCCCCGTCAATCGCCTATCACCACGCCTCCAAAGGTGGAGGTTATTATCCCTCCCAACATCCACGATCCCCTGCACCTGCTAGACCCTGTCGACTCGATGGAATACGAGAAGCAGCTGACCTCGCCGATGAAACGCGGCGGCGGCATGCCGAAGCTGGCGCAGCAGCAGCAACTACACCACCGACAGCACCATCATCGCGCGCGCAAGAACCGGAAACGAAGGCGCTTCGATTCCAACAACGCCTCGCATGCGGGAGAGGAGTGCAGTGCAGTGGGTTGCGAATATCCTGAGGAATCGCTACCCACAACAACAAGCACTTCCTCACAGGCAGCGTCGCCGGTGGCCGCGCCCTCGCATCATGAAAGTGACGCCAGTTGCGGCACCCTGGTTTTAAGCGAGGGCGCTACGCCGGCTACGGGCGAGACGTCGGAATCAGGCCATCAGCAGGCGCATGTGCGCTCCCCGCATGCAGCAACGACGGTCACAGCAGAGTTGTCGACACTGACGATGACGCCGGCCGAGGCAACGGCAGCAGAGCAAGTGGAACTGACGGAAAAGGCCGCAGCACCAGCGGCGACATCATCGCCGAAACAACAGCAACAGGTTGCAGCTGCCACAGAGCACGCTGGTCCCGTTGCAGCAGAACCTCCCACACATCTGCTGCTGAGCTGTTCGACGTCATCGGCAACTCTGGCAGTAGCGTCGACGCTGGCTGAGAGGCGTGCGCCGGCCAGTCGAGACTTGCGCCTGGATTTATCGAGCACGTGCTACGGCGTTGGCGGCACGGGACTCAGTTTCAGCGGCAGCAGCGCCAGCAGCGTCGCCAGCGGCATCGGGGTTGGCGGCGGCAGAAAGAGAAAAACCAGCGAGAGCAACAATTCACAAAAGGGCAAAGTACGTATGGTTGAAAGTGGAACGAAATGGAGCCAAAATTGATCCATGGGGTATACAAAAGAGAGAGAGAGGAAGACACATATGTACATAAATGCATACGTATACATATTGGGTGAGAGGGATGGAGGAATGTAAGGAAGTGGGGGATTTACTACTAACGATGGAGGGCTGGTTGCTATTGTTTGGCAACAAGTCAAGCTCTGGTCTTTTTAGACCCTGTACCCAAAGGGTAAAGGGTATATTAAGTTTGTGCAAATGTATGTAACAGGCAGAAGGAGGCGTGGCAGACCCCACAAAGTATATATATTCTTGATCAACATGACGAGCTGAGTTGATATAGCCATGTCCGTCTGTTCGTCTCTCTGTCCGTCCGTCCGGATGAACACACGGATCTCAGCAACTGTAAGAGCTAGAGGAACCGTATTACCAGTGTAGATTTTCCTAATACTGGCGCAATTAGAGTTTATTTTTTTAAGTCGGCGCCACGCTCACCGCCCCCGCAATTTGTATTTTTAATTTTTGCACTGCCCTGCACTGCACAATTTTTAAGCTAAAATTTTTTTAAAATACACATGCAATTGGAGCATAGATTTCTACCGATCCTGAAAATTTCATCAAGATTGGTTAATTAGAAAGCACACAACAAATACCTAAAGTTTACAGGCGCTAAACACAAAAAATCTGTTTATTTGCGCAAACAAACGGTAAATCGCTTGCGTTCGGTGGTTGATTTTTCTCGGAAGTGCCGCTGCAGCTGCGCTACCACTACCTTTTTATGCTTATAACCAAATTTGTACAGGATCTGTAACAGTCGGGAAACTCGACTGTAACGTAATTACTTGTTTTGATTGCCTTTGGCAGCTTTGTCTTTTTTTATACTCTTGCAGAGGGTATTATAATTTGACCAGAAGTTTGGAACGCAGTGAAGGAGACATCTCCGACCCTATAAAGTATATATATTCTTGATCAGCATCACCAGCCGAGTCAATTTAGCCATATCCGTCTGTCTGTCTGTCGGTTGCTATGTAAACTAGTCTTTCAGTTTTAAAGCTATCAGGCTGAAACTTTGCAGCAACCCTTTTGTCTGTTGAATACTACATAACTTAGCTGCCATAGGAACGATTGGGAAAAAGTGCCAAAAATTCGCTATTTTTTTAAGATAACTAGTTCTTTCTTTAAAAAGTACCATTTCGCCCCTCGACTGCATTGTTATTTCTTGTAAACATACGAATGAGAATGATTTGACATTAATCGCTCAAGTAACCCCTTTATCAAAGGATAATTAAAATAGTGGTATTAATCCATTTGATCTTAAAGAAATTCCACCGACACGATACCATGGACAAGATTGTCAGTCCCGTGGTTCCTCAACCTGGAGCTTGGAAACGACCACCACGCATTGTTCAGCCGAGTGGGGCCAGAAAGCCCAACACCAGGCGCTCAACGTCCATTAGCGAAGCGGATCTGCTCAGTCCCGTGGAGGAATTGCCACTCAAGCAGTTGTCACTCATCGAAGGTAAGTAACCCCTCCTTGAAATTAGTAAATTTATTTTAATTACAGCTTTTTTTATTTTTCAGTTGATATACCCCGTGGTAACACTCCCGATTTGCCAGAGCACGGCCTGGGTAGTCCGCTGAGCACCACTTCGGCAGCCACCTCGCAAACAGCCGGCGAACAGGATTCTTTGGCAGAATTGGATACCAATTTGGCCGAAGTCTCATCGGGAGGCCCGGCGCATCAGACGGTGGCCAAAAGCATTCTGATGCTAAAACCCTCGCTGATTCCACCCCTCAACCGGTTGCCCAAGTTCCGGGCGGATGGACTAAAGTACCGGTACGGCAACTTTGATCGATATGTGGACTTTCGTCAGATGAATGAGTTCCGGGACGTACGGCTGCAGGTGTTTCAGCGACATGTCGAACTGTTTCAGAATAAAGATATTTTAGATATTGGCTGCAACGTCGGCCATATGACCATCACAGTCGCAAGGCATCTATCGCCGAAAACTATTCTCGGAATCGACATCGATCGCGAATTGGTGTCTCGTGCTAGGCGTAATCTGTCAATCTTTGTGCGCATACCTACAGAGGAACAGCCACCAGAGGTGAAAGTAGAGCTGTCACCGCTGGAGAAGGTAGAGTCGACAGATATGGAGGCGCATTTAAATTCAGCACACAAGAAAACGCGCCGCGGCAAAAAGCGACGCAAAGCACATCGGCCCCTTCACCATCATACAATGCGTCATCATCATCACAACCACTATCTTCAGGATCTGAAGCAGCAGAAACTGGCAACGCTCCTCATTAAGTCGCACGAATTCTTTCCCATATCGTTTCCCCTTACCTATGGTGGAATTCCCCATCTACCGCAATCGGAAAAATCACCCAACACGATAAGCAAGAATCAGTTTCCGGCGAATGTATTTTTTAGGCAAAACAACTACGTGCTCAAGGACGAATCGATGATGGCCAACGACTCGCAGCAATATGATCTCATTCTAAGTCTCTCTGTCACCAAGTGGATCCATCTTAATTTTGGGGATGTCGGCTTAAAGTTGGCTTTTAAACGGATGTTCAACCAGCTACGCCCCGGGGGAAAACTGATACTCGAAGCACAAAATTGGGCCAGCTACAAGAAAAAAAAAAATTTGACGGTAAGTGGTCCTTGGCATGGTTTTTATACCCTTGCAGAGGGTATTATAATTTTGACCAGAAGTTTGTAACACAGTGAAGGAGACATTTCCGACCCTATAAAGTATATATATTCTTGATCAACATCACCAGCCGAGTCGATCTAGCCATGTCCGTCTGTCGGTTGCTATGTAAACTAGTCCCTCAGTTTTAAAGCTATCGGGCTGAAACTTTGCACCAACCCTTCAATATGTTGCAGGTAGTATATAAGTCGGAACGGCCGGAATCGGAACACTACATCACATAGCTGCCATAGGAACGATTGGGAAAAAGTGCCAAATTTTCGTAATTTTTAAAGATATTTTATTTTTTTCGGGAAACTCTATTTAATAGCAATTTTAACATTTCCTAAAAGTTTCATCAAAATCGGATTACTACATCCTATAGCTGCCATAGGAACGATAGGAGAAAATGGGTCATTGAGCATAACTCTGGTGTTTTTCAAGACAATTAATTCATTCTTGAGAAAAACAGTTTTCATAGACATTAAAGCCTTTTTAGAAATTTAAAAACCAAAAATCGGATCACTATATCCTTTAGCTAAACGATCGAACGGCTTAAAGGCAACTGGTCTGCAAGGGTATTCTAAGCTTCCGGTACCGAAGCTAGCCTTCCTTTCTTGTTTCGTTGTTAATTTATTTTGCTTATAACAAAATTGGTACAGGGCCTTAAGTCGGGAAACTCGACTGTAATGTTCTTACTTGGTTTAATTTAATGGATATTTTCTGGAGTTTTTATACACCTGTAATTATATATTATAATTTTGACCAGAAGTTTGTAACGCAGTGAAGGAGACATCTGCGACCCTATAAAGTATATATATTCTTGCTCAGCATCACCAGCCGAGTCAATTTAGCCATATCCGTCTGTCTGTCTGTCTGTCGGTTGCTATGTAAACTAGTCTTTCAGTTTTAAACTTTGAAACTTTGCACCGACCCTTCAATCTGTTGCAGGTAGTATATAAGCCGGAACGGCCGGAATCGGCATAGCTGCAATGGGAACGATTAGGGAAAAGTGCCATAAATTCGCAATTTTTTAAGATAACCTATTATAGATTAACCTATCCTGAAAGTATTATCAAAATCGGGCCACTATATCTTATAGCTGCCATGGGAACGATGTGAGAAAATGAAGGCAATTAATTCATTCTTGGAAAATATAGTTTTTATAGACATTAAGACCGTTAAAAAAAATTAAAAACCACAAATCGGAAAACTATATCCTACAGCTGCTATACAAACGATCGAACAGTTTGAAGGCAACTGGTCTGCAAAGGTATTCTAAGCTTGGGGCCCCGAAGCTAGCCTTCCTTTCTTATTTTATATTACAATTGCAGAGTGTATTATAATTTGTTCAATATATTTGCAATGCAGTGATAAAGATATCGACCCTATAAAATATATATATTATTGATCAGCATTGTAAGTCGAGGCACTCTAGCCGAGTCCTAATTAGTCTTTCAGTTTTAAAGCTTTGGATTATATAATTCGGATGGGCCGGAATCAGACCGCTAGTTTTTATAGCAGCCATTGAAACGATTTTGAAAATGGGTACTTTACATGATAATTTATTAATTAAAGTAGTGCAAACGTGTTAAACACAGACTAACTGTGAATATTTCAATAGTTGTATTGCTGTATAAAAAAAGTAAGAACACCACAGTCGAGTTTCCGGACTGTTACAGACCCTGTACAAATTTGGTTATAAGCAAAATAAATCAAAACCAAAAATATATATATATATGTTTACACCGTCCGGTCTGGGATTCGAATCCAATATCTTCATGCTTTCAGTCAAACGTCGTTAGTAGGTAGTGCGTTCTCAGCGGCACTTCCTGAAATCCAGTTGCTGAAATCCGTGGGTTCATCCGGACGGACAGACGGACATGGCTATATCGACTCAGCTCGTCATGCTGATCAATAATATATATAATCTTTGGGGTCTTCTCCTCGTTCTGCCTGTTACATACATTTGCACAAACTTAATATACCCTTTTACCCGTTGTGTACAGGGTCTAAAAAATACAGCTCTCAGAGATGGTAAGAACTAGAGACACGAATCTTTTTGATTTGGCCTCGTTATATGTGTGGGCAAAAGATTTCATCCCTTATTTTATTACTAAGACCCTGTCTTCCGCCGAATAACATCCGTTTTTGGTCTTAATTTTCAGCCGGAAATCTACAACAACTACAAACAGATTGAGTTTTTTCCGAACAAGTTCCACGAGTACTTACTTAGTTCGGAGGTGGGGTTCAGTCACAGTTACACTCTTGGAGTGCCAAGGCATATGAACAAGGGCTTTTGTCGACCCATTCAGGTAAGTCGAACCGGAATCGGAACCCGTTTTAGATGTATTAACTTCCTCCTTTATTCTTCACCTGAGCAGCTGTATGCAAAGGGAGATTACACTCCCAACCACGTGCGTTGGAGCGATGCCTACTATCCGCAGACACCATACGAGGCGTACCGTGGTATCTATGCAACCCTGCCCGCAAATCGGATGGGCGGAGGCGGGAGTAGTGCCGGGGGCAGCCATAGTGGCCACGCCCATCTGCTGCACCTAAGCAGCTCCAGTCGCTCGCAAACCTACGACACACCACACTATGCGGGCAGCGCTTCAGGCTCGGCCAGCTGTCGTCAGACACCGATGTACCAGCCCACCTACAACCCGCTGGAAACGGATTCCTACCAGCCCAGCTACGACATGGAGTATCTTAACCATATGTACGTATTTGCTTCACCGCTTTATCAAACGGTCTGGTCACCGCCAGCTTCGCTAAGGAAAAGCAGTTCGCATACGCCGGTCTTCGGAAGCGTTCGCGACGCAGAACTGGACGGCGATGGGAGCATCGGTGGTGGAGGCAGTGGCGGTGGAAGCTACCATCGCCACGTTTATCCTCCCAACGATGATACCTGCTCACCAAATGCCAATGCCAGCAATGCTTTCAACTCCATTCGCGACGCGGATACGGACGATTCGAATCAGCTGCCCGGGGGTAGTCGGCGTCATGTGTACGCCACGAATTGCGGGGAGAGTTCCTCGTCGCCGCAGGTGAATCACCACGATGCTGCCGTCGAGTTTGCGGATGTCCTCATGGACGACGAGCAGAAGTCATCATCTGGCGGTGGGTTGGGGGGTGCGGCATTCAGTGATCTGCCGGATGCCTAGAAAAGGGATGCGGAAGGCAGAAAAAATGTGTCAAAACTAAAAAATACAAAAACAAAAAAAAATTTAAATGTTATTCAAAATTTGGAAGGGTTTTTAGAAGAGGAAAATTTAAATGAAACTGCAACCGAGACGCTTATGATTTCTATGGTATAATGTGCGTATATTTTTTTATATATTGTAATTTAATGGAATGAAAATAAATATATAAATAACAGAAACGCATGTTGTAATATTCATAAATTACTTTTGCTAAAATGATTTATGGTGAATACTCGCTTTGATCTTGTTAGCAATTCCATTAAAATCCTAGTTAATATCCACTATAAGCTGTAACACTAAAACAGATATACTTACACTTGCACACCCACTATCATTTAACCTTACACATACAACAAGCAGTAGCTTTTAATATAAAATTAAATTGTGCTATAAGAATTTATCGAAAATATGAAAGAACGAAAATAGAAATTCTACTATTTTTTGTATTAACATTTTGGCAAAGCAAAAATGATGTATGAGAATGTAATAACAAAAATTACAGAAATCAAGCGCAATAGGAAAGCAAATGAATTTCTATATATTTTATGTAGTCGTAACAAAGTAATTAACAATTAAATAATTTTAAAGCTTGGATGCAGCAATGCAAGCTTAGAATTAAATTGAACTTTTGATCGATAGCAAAAAGCGATTTACCCCTAACCCCTTTCCCACCATCCAAGAGGAACGCGGAAGACAAGTTTTTATCTCTGCTAAGTTTTTGAAACAATTTTATGGATTATTTTATTTTTTCTGAGAAAATGAAAATAAATGTAGAACGTAATAAATATATATCTATATATAGAATATATGAATATACTGTAGTATTGAAAATACGAAAAAAGATGTATTTAAATGGCTGGGATACGATTTTAAATTAGAAAAACTCTTTGGGCTGGTACCTTTTCCAGCGGATACCCGTTAACCCATGTGCATACTTAGAATTGGAATTGGTCATGTATCTACAATTCTATATTCATAAAGTTTGGAGAAATATAAAATAATATATAAACCTTGTTCGTATGCAATTTTGTGAAAACTAACCTTTTTAGTATAAATGCTAGCGTTATGAGTCATCCAGAAGGGGAGTGATAAAAAACATTGCAATAAGAAAGGAAGACTAGCTTTGGGTCCCCTTCAGACCAGTTGTGTGTAAGCCATTCAATCGTTTGCAAGGCAGCTTTAGGATATAGTGGTTTGGTTTTTTGTTTTTAATTTTCTAAATTGCCTTTAATGTCTTTGACAAGTATGAATGTATTAATTGTCTTGAAAAACACCATGGTTATGCTCAATGACCCATTTTCTCCCATCGTTCCTATGTTTCGTTTTTTATGAGACTTTCAGGATAGGTTAAAATAGTTATTAAATAGTGAAAAACGGATTTATGCAAGGCTCCAAAGATATTTGTAGGCAGATCTTATGCACATCGAAAAAGCAATAGAGATCTCAGGACAGTCGTGGAACAATATTTGAAAAGAAAAGTTCTATAGTTAAGTGGATTCAATGCCGGAGCGTTTTGTTTCTGATTTTGCTGTCAAAAACTTTCAAACCAAATACTAACATATTCTTTTTTTTTAGACACTGCACCCAAAGGTGCAGTGCAATGACCCCATTTCTCACATCGTTCCTATGGAAGCTATAAGATATAGTGTTCCGATTTTGATGAAACTCTCGGGATATGTTAATATAGTCAGTAATTAGAGTTTCCCAAAAAATAAATGATTTATCTTAGAAAATGGCGAATTTATGACACTTTTTCCCAATCGTTCCTATGGCAGCTATGTGATGTAGTGCTCGGATTCCAGCCGTTCCGACTTATATACTACCTGCAGCCCGATAGCTTTAAAACTTACTAGACTAGTTTACATAGCAACCGACAGACGACATGGCTAGATCGACTCTGCTGGTGATTCTGATCAAAAATATATATACTTTATAGGGTCGGAGACGTCTCCTTCACTGCGTTACAAACTTCTGGTCAAAATTATAATACCCTCTGCAGGATTATAATAATTTATAATCTGATACACCAAACATGAAGTGTAAACATGTAAATACATAAAATGGGTGTTGTAATTAAAGTAATATTTGTCAGATAGCTGTCATGGAAACGATTGGAAAAAGAGGCATAAATTCTCTAATTTAAAAGATAAATGATTGATTTTTTAGAAATTACGGTTTAATTACTATTTCAAAAATCTCTTTCACTTTCCATAGCGAACTGACGTGTTTTTGTTTTGCGCCCCGAAAATGTTTCCGTTTTATATCGAAAACCCCGGAGTTTTTTATAAAATAACTTTTATTAAGCTATCGCGATCACTATCTGCGGTAATCTTCAGCTTTTTCCCTTCGCTACGCCTGGGCATGCACCTGTTTATTTTAAATAACTCTAGTGTTGTTGTTGTTTGTTTATCGTCTCAGTTTTGTGTTTAGATCTATTTGCCGCAACCTTAGTAAAGTCCCTCTCTCTCTTATTCACCACTATTCACGCCTCTCTTTGTACAGTGGTCCACAGTACTGCAAAAATATTGAAATAGCGAAGACTTAGATAGGAAAGCCACCCATACCAGATGCTTTTGCCAAACTGATTTCCTTAAATTAAACTCTCTTATAGCCGGATATGATTGGTCCGATCTCTATTCATGCACCGACATTGTGAAGGCTGCTAAGTTATTTTATAAAAAATTAAATATGTTTATCGACTCGTGTGTTCAAACACTTACAAAATTTAAAACTAACGACTTTACTCTAAATTTAAAAATACCGGGTCGAGCAAGGTATATGCTCAGTACTTAATTGCTCGGTCTAATTTCACCGGACTAAACGCTCAGTGTTACAACACTTTTTTAACTCGTTTCAAGATCCAGTTCACTCAGGACCCAAAACAGTTTTATAATTTTGTTAACACCAAGCGTAAATCTGTTCTATACCCATCTTCTATGTCATTTAAAAACTCTTCGGCAAACACCGATCAGGCCATTGCTGACCTTTTTTCTAGATTCTTCAAAACCCCATATGAACCCTCAATAATTGTAAACCATACGGATTCCCATGAATTCCCAAGGTCTAATTTAATTTTCATTCCTGTTATAAACGAAAGCTCTTCAACGGGATAAGCCAGTTTTTTTGGTCAGGATCGGATGGTATACCAGATTGCGTGCTAAGATACTGCGCTGAGTTCCTGAGCAACCCTCTTCTTAAATTATTCAGTTTGTGTCTCCGTATAGTGAAAAGTGTGTTAGGGTTTATAAAAATGCGGTCAAATGAATTCAATGACCCCTATCAGTCTTAGACTTTATACGTCATGCTTGTCCGGCCAATTTTTGAGTACGGATCATGCGTCTGGAGTCCTGAGTATGGAGTTCACCAAGACCGAATGGAATCCGTGCAAAAAAGATTTCTGATTTTCGCGCTTAGAGGCCTTAACTGGGAACCAAACTTTCAACTTCCATCTTACTCTAGTATTCTCATACTACTACACCTACCCACACTTACTAATCGTAGAACCATGCTTGGTGTAGTTTTCATCCTCAAACTAAGACACAACGAGGTTGATAGTTCTGCCTTATTAAAACGCAACAACTTTTATGTGCACTGCACAATTTTCAAGATAAAACAAGTAAAACCGTTACAGTCGAGTTTCCCGACTGTTACAGACCCTGTACAAATTTGGTTATAAGCAAAAAAAATCAAAACCAAAAAAAATAAATATATATTTATACCGAGTCCGGTCTGGGATTCGAACCCAAGATCTTCGCGCTTTCAATCAAACGTCGTAACCATTCCCATTCGACCACCCAAAACTTTTTGGACCGGCTGCTATTACAGAATAAATATATTGAAGACGCACATTCATACATATGTTATGTATATGAAGGTAGTGGCAGAGCAGCTGCAGCGACACTTCCGAGAAAAATCAACCACCGAACGCAAGCGATTTACCGTTTGTTTGCGCAAATAAACAGATATTTTGTGTTTAGCGCCTGTAAACTTTAGGTATTTATTGTGCGCTTTCTAATTAACCAATCTTGATGAAATTTTCAGGATCGGTAGAAATCTATGCTCCAATTGCATGAGTATTTTAAAAAAATTTTAGCCTAAAAATTGTGCAGTGCAGGGCAGTGCAAAAATTCAAATACAAACTGCGGGGGCGGTGGGCTTGGCGCCGACTTAAAAAAATAAACTCTAATTGCATCAGTATTAGGAGAATCTACACTGGTAATACGGTTCCTCTAGCTCTTACAGTTGCTGATATCCGTGTGTTCATCCGGACGGACGGACGGACAGACGGACATGACTATATCGACTCAGCTCGTCATGCTGATCAAGAATATATATACTTTGTGGGGTCTGCCACGCCTCCTTCTGCCTGTTACATACATTTGCACAAACTTAATATACCCTTTACCCTTTGGGTACAGGGTCTAAAAAATACAAATGCAATTGGAGCATAGATTTCTACCGATCCTGAAAATTTCATCAACATTGTTTAATTAGAAAGCGGACAATAAATACCCAAAGTTTACAGGGGCAAAACACAAGCAATCGGAAGTACTGCTGAGAACGCACTACTTTCAATTACATATACATATATGAATGTGTGCCTTCAATATATTTATACTGTATTAGCTGCTGATTTATAAGTTTTTGTGTGGTCGAATGGTTACGACGTTTGATTGAAAGCGTGAAGATCTTGGGTTCGAATCCCAGACCGGACTCGGTGAAAATACATATTTTTTTTTTGGTTTTGATTTATTTTGCTTATAACCAAAATTGTACAGGGTCTGTAACAGTCAGGAAACTCGACTGTAACGTTCTTACTTGTTAATAAGTATATTTTGCTTTTTAAACTCAGTAGTTTGCGACTTGAATTTCTATTGAAGCCCTTTTGCTTGTGTCAAATAATTTAAAGTAATATCTTTGGAATGGTGGAATTAATGTATATAAATTATTATATTTAGGATTTTGCATTTATGCATAAGGGAATGCAGGCCCCTTAATTAAGCCAACCCAGCGTTTTGGCAAAACAAGCTGTTATGCAGTCCGTCGTAAAGTACAGCATCCAACGAACTTTCGGATTGTCATTAGGAAAATACACGTACATGATCTGCCAGGAAATGGACAAATAAGGCTGTGGTATGTGTGCGCTCTCTTTTGAGTTTAAGTTCTGACAATGCTCCCGTGTTTTGGTAATTACAGGGAAAGCCCGTGCCGACAACCAAGAACATATCAAAGGAGCCCAAAAATAGGGAGTAGCAATACAACTCAAGACATATCACATATCCACTAGGATACTTCCTTAAAAAATGTTTGGCTTGGTCTGATAAAAAAGTTTTTCAAGTATTTATGGAAGCTGTATAATGATGATTTTGCTGATGCGTGTGATACGTAATATGTATGTAGCCGTCATTATTAGTTATTAGTTATATACCAATATATTTATTTTAAGAATTAACAAGAAAGGAAGTTTAGCTTCGGTTACCGAAGCTTTGAATTCCCTTGCAGACTCAAGATTATTTAATTTAAGTATTATTATAAACTAACCCATTAAAATAAAAGGATTGCTGCTGGTTTCTGTGATATTTATTTGGAATTTTACTTACTCTGCCATCTCATCCCGACAAGATCTCAATCCAAGAGGGGGAATTTTACATTTACTGATTACCTATATTGTACTAACGGATTATACAATTACTTACATATATATACATATATACATATACATGTATATATATATACATATACTTACAGTATGTTATTAACATCTACCCGCTCTTTTTGAAGGACCCTTTAGTTCAAAACCCCATCGGACTTAAAACTTAAGTTAAGTTAAGTTAAGAAGATTAAAATCTTTAAATATGCTAAAATATTGCTAAACTGCTTCAAATATCAAAGGAAATATATGACGAAAAGACAGTGATTTAAGGGGTCTTTAAAATAGAGCCTTTATTTAAAAGGCCTTTTATGTTTGTGCTCTCCTGGTTTCTGGTTTCTTAATAACATCGACCCGCTCTATTTGAAAGAACCTTTACATATACAATCACTTATAAGTAAACTATTAGCTTAATAAATAAACTTATCTATAAACTACATTTAAGGAAAATCTCAGTGTGGTGCAAAGGTAAAAACATAATTTCTTATTTTATTAACATCGACCCGCTCTATTTGAAAGTCCCTTTATAATGCTTGGCTAAAATGAGAATTCCTTTTTACCAGCACCATTCGAACGATTGCCATCAAGACTTCTTATTAGTTTCGACGAAGCAAAGAAAATTTTTTGAATATATTGTTTCATCGTTAATAATATCTTCGCGATGAATGCGAAGAGACTCAACATTGTGATAATACAAGGTGATTGCTTCTGATCCGTTAACTAAACTGTTGGTATAGCGTTATCAAAGACTTTTCCTCTTGAAGACTTTGAAGTTCATCTTTGTAGCTCCAAATCTTGGAGAAACAAAGTCGCCTATAAGGAAAAGTCCAAATGCGCACGTGACTTTATCCTACGTAAAGCGAAGCTTGCATAATGCCTATCCTGACTCGTTTGTATGGATGGCAAGTTTTTAAAAATATTTCCTTTACTTGTCTCCGACATGTGCAAACCCAAGATATTGTAAGCTGCTTTTTGGGCTGATATCTCAGAAGCGTTTATAAACTTGCTGCCGAGATGCTGCAATTTCGCTTAACAGAAATATTTCCTTGACTTATTTAACTCATGGCTTCAAGAAGCAACTGCGACTTTTTAGACCCTGTACCCAAAGGGTAAAGGGTATATTAAGTTTGTGCAAATGTATGTAACAGGCAGAAGGAAGCGTGGCAGACCCCACAAAGTATATATATTCTTGATCAGCATGACGAGCTGAGTTGATATAGCCATGTCCGTCTGTCCGTCTGTCCGTCCGTCCGTCCGTCCGTCCGTCCGTCCGTCCGTCCGTCCGTCCGTCCGGATGAACACACGGATCTCAGCAACTGTAAGAGCTAGAGGAACCGTATTACCAGTGTAGATTCTTCTAATACTGAGTAAATTAGAGTTTATTTTTTTAAGTCGGTGCCACGCCCACCGCCTCCGCAATTTGTATTTGAATTTTTGCACTGCCCTGCACTGCACAATTTTCAAGCTAAAATTTTTTTAAAAATACACATGCAATTGGAGCATAGATTTCTACCGATCCTGAAAATTTCATCAAGATTGGTTAATTAGAAAGCGCACAATAAATACCTAAATTTTACAGGCGCTAACCACAAGTAATCTGTTTATTTGCTCAAACAAACGGCTTGCGTTCGGTGGTTGATTTTTCTCGGAAGTGCCGCTGCAGCTGCCTTGCCACTACCTTATATACATACTAGTATGTATGAATGTGCATCTTCAATAAATTTATACTGTATTAGCTGACGGTTCAAAAAGTTTAGGTTTGTCGAATGGTTACGTCGTTCGACTTAAAACGCGAAGATCTTGGGTTCGAATCCCAGACCGGACTCGGTGGAATATACATATATTTTTTTTTGGTTTTTTTTTATTTTGCCTAAAACCAAATTTGTACAGGGTCTGTAACAGTCGGGAAACTCGACTGTAACGTTCTTACTTGTTTTATATAGTTTATTATGTAACTACAACAGGCGTAGGCAACAAGGATAAATTGAGTATCCATATTTGCTTTATGTAAGCCTAAAATATCTCTATTATATGCATTAAGCAATCGATCTGAAAATAACCTACGCAGGATTATTTCGGCCTTTTTAGACCCTGTACCCAAAGGGTAAAGGCGTGGCAGACCCCACAAAGTATATATATTCTTGATCGGCATGACAAGCTGAGTCGATATAGCCATGTCCGTCCGTCCGTCCGTCTGTCCGTCTGGGTAAACGAACGGATCTCAGAAACTGTAAGAGCTAGAAGAACCTTATTAACAGTGCAGATTCTCGTAATTATTACCCAGATGAAGTTTATTTTTAGACCCTGTACCCAAAAGGTAAAGGGTATATTAAGTTTGTGCAAATGTATGTAACAGGCAGAAGGAGGCGTGGCAGACCCCACAAAGTATATATATTCTTGATCAGCATGACGAGCTGAGTCGATATAGCCATGTCCGTCTGTCCGTCTGTCCGTCCGTCCGTCCGTCCGTCCGTCCGTCCGTCCGGATGAACACACGGATCTCAGCAACTGTAAGAGCTAGAGGAACCGTATTACCAGTGTAGATTCTCCTAATACTGATGCAATTAGAGTTTATTTTTTTAAGTTGGCGCCACGCCTACCGCCCCCGCAATTTGTATTTGAATTTTTGCACTGCCCTGCACTGCACAATTTTCAAGCTAAAATTTTTTTAAAAATACACATGCAATTGGAGCATAGATTTCTACCGATCCTGAAAATTTCATCAAGATTGGTTAATTAGAAAGCGCACAATAAATACCTAAAGTTTACAGGCGCTAAACACAAAAAATCTGTTTATTTGCGCAAACAAACGGTAAATCGCTTGCGTTCGGTGGTTGATTTTTCTCGGAATTGCCGCTGCAGCTGCGCTGCCACTACCTTCATATACATATGTATGAATGTGCGTCTTCAATATATTTATACTGTATTAGCTGTCGGTTCAAAAAGTTTGGGTTTGTCGAATGGTTACGACGTTCGACTTAAAACGCGAAGATCTTGGGTTCGAATCCCAGACCGGACTCGGTGTGAATATATATATATATATATATATATAGTTTTTTGTACAGGGTCTGTAACAGTCGGGAAACTCGACTGTAACGTTCTTACTTGTTTTTTCAGGTGCCACGCCCACCGCCCCCGGATTTTTATTTTTGCACTGCCCAGCACTGCACAATTTTCAAGCTACATTTTTTTTTAAATTGTGCAATTGGAGCATAGATTTTTACCGATCCTGAAAATTTCATCAAGATTGGTTAATTAGAAAGCGCACAATAAATACCTAAAGTTTACAGGCGCTAAACACAAGTAATCTGTTTATTTGATCAAACAAACGGTAAATCGCTTGCGTTCGGTGGTTGATTTTTCTCGGAAGTGCCGCTGCAGCTGCGCTTCCACTACCTTCATACGAGTATACATATGTATGAATGTTCGCCTTCAATATATTTATACTGTATTAGCTGCCGGTTTAAAAAGTTTGGGTTTGTCGAATGGTTAGGACGTTCGACTTAAAACGGGAAGATCTTGGGTTCGAATCCCAGACCGGACTCTCGGTGTGAATATATATTTTTTTTGGTTTTGATTTATTCTGCTTATAACCAAATTTGTACAGGGTCTGTAACAGTCGGGAAACTCGACTGTAACGTTCTTACTTGTTTGTGATGCATTTTCCAAATAACGCGCTCGGTTGCGATTTAGTACAAAATACAAAAGTCAGATACAAATTGAATAACTAATGAATAAATTTAATCAATAATTGCATTCGAACAATTGCCATTTCATAATATATGTACATAAATGAGAATGACGAATAAATTAAAATATCAGCAATTCTTGGCATTATAAAGAAGTTAGAAAATAAATATATATTTGGCAATTTTGTTCTTTTCTATTTGATTTAAATTATTTTACCTCATGTGAATTCCATTAACAATTAATGCATATTCTTATATATTGATTAAATAACAATTATGAACCATGATTATAAAAATATTTGAATAGATAGATATTTATTGAAATTTGACCGCAATAAATATTCACTAAATTAATAGTAATCCGTTTTAAATAGCTTCAACTTACATTATCTTTGATAAATACTTTAACACTTGTTTTAAAATAAGTTTTTTTTTTACGCGAATCCCGTTGCACGTGATGCAACCCACTTCCCGCCCAACCGACCGAGGGGCGCAGCCACATAACGCACGGCCGATCACGGAGATAGGACCGAGCTTGCAGGGAAAATAGGAGAAAGATTTTCGAAAACTACATAGAACTGTGATGTGTTAGATAGGTATGAATAAGGGACCTAATGTGAGTAAGGTTGTATATTGAAGAAAAATCAGAAGTTAATTGAAGCAATATGTTAAGATCTGTGTATTATTTTAAGGATGAAAAAAACACCAAGCCTGGTTT
Source organism: Drosophila setifemur (assembly GCA_021224005.1). NCBI lineage: Eukaryota > Metazoa > Arthropoda > Insecta > Diptera > Drosophilidae > Drosophila > Drosophila setifemur. The sequence goes on from JAJJHY010010898.1 coordinate 980,629, forward strand.
TACGATTATTTAATGAAGGAAGGTTTAGTGGCATGAGTCTACTAGAGTAAGATGGAAGTTGAAAGTGTGGTTCCCAGTTAAGGCCTCTAAGCGCGAAAATCAGAAATGATCCATACTCAAGAATTGGCTGGACAAGCGAGACGTATAGTCTTAGTCACATAGGGGTCATTGAATTTTTTGACCACCTTTTTATAAACCCTATCACACCTATGGCCTTATTTACCATGCAATAAATGTGGGCAGTAAATTTTAACTTGGCATCAAGTATGACACCAAGATTCTTTCAAGAAAGCCTCCGTCTAGAGACTAAGTAGCAAACTGAGGGTCTATACGGTGAAACGTTATCACTTTGCACTTATCGCCGTTTTGTTTTAGTGCGTTTGCTTGGCACCATGCTTGTAAGTTTTTATGATCGGCCTGTAAGACCGATTGACGTGAGGGATTGTTATATTGAATACAAAGCTTGATATCATCCGCGTACATTAGTATACGAGAATTAGGTACGACCAATGAAAGGTCATTAATAAAAAGTGTGAACTGTAAAGGGTCAAGGGACGCTCGAGGTGACAAGGAGTAAACCAGATAGTGAGCTCTTGAAGGTAATGCTTTACTGAAGTCTGTGAAAATGACATCCGTTTGAAGATTTGACTGGAAGCTCTTGATAACAAAGGATGAGAACTCCAAAAGATTAGTAGTCGTCAAACTACATTTCATAAATCCATGTTAGCATGAATAAATTAAAAAGCTACATAGGTGTTCAAATTGAGGGGTTATCGGTTTCTCACAGAGCTTAGGGATAGCAGACAATTTGAGATACCTCTATAATTGCTTGCATCCCGTCGCTTACCTTTTTTAATGGATGGGGATAACGTATGATTCCTTCCATATACGAGGAAACGTAAAGGATTCGAGACGCAAAGTGAATAATTTATGAAGAGGATTAAGAAATCGGCGCGGTATCTAAGCACGCGACCTGGTATACCATCCGGTCCTGGCGAAAAAATGTTCTTAACCCGTTGAGGATCGGATACAGTTTTTTTTCCTACCTTGGTGTGCTCCGGCCAGAAACCGGGAGAGCAAATAATTTCGAAGAACTCCATTTTGACACCTTTCTCGAAAGATGCAATGTCCCTGGCGTAGGAAAAGTTATTATACCCTTGCAGAGGGTATTATAATTTTGACCAGAAGTTTGTAACGCAGTGAAGGAGACATTTCCGACCCTAGAAAGTATATATATTCTTGATCAGCATCACCAGCCGAGTCGATCTAGCCATGTCCGTCTGTCTGTCTGTCCGTCTGTCGGGTGCTATGTAAACTAGTCCCTCATTGAAGCTATCGGGCTGAAACTTTGCACCGACCCTTTAATCTGTTGCAGGTAGTATATAAGTCGGAACGGCCGGAATCGGAACACTACATCACATAGCTGCCATAGGAACGATTGGGAAAAAGTTCCAAAATTTCGCCATTTGTAAAGATAATTTATTTATTTCTTGGAAAACTCTATTTAATAGCAATTTTAACATATGCTGAAAGTTTCATCAAAATCGGACTACTATATCCTATAGCTGCCATAGGAACGATGGGAGAAATTGAGCATAACTCTGGTGTTTTTCAAGACAATTAATTCATTCTTGAGAAAAACAGTTTTCATAGACAGTAAAGCCTTTTTAAAACCCAAAAATCGGATAACTATATCCTATAGCTGTCATATAAACGATTGAACGGTTTGAAAGCAACCAGCCTGCAAGGGTATTCTAAGCTTCGGGTACCGAAGCTATCCTTCCTTTCTTGTTTTTTTCTACCTTTACCTCGGCTATGGTTTTGCTTCGTATAAAAGCAGCGCCGTCAGTCGCAGAGAGGTCAGGGGCAAACCGAGACACAAATATTTGCTTTTTTAAGTGGGATTGCCGTGAGGTTTTTGGTTACGCAGGTTTTGCGCTAGTCTGGACCTTAATTGTCTCTACGGAGTGGGTATACTGGGAACTGGAATGTTCTGTGGCAGCGGATTTGTGGGGATTTTTCCTGGCTCTGGGATGGTCTGTGGCTGCGGCCCTACCAGACTTGCACGTTCGGAATCCGAATCTTTAATAGCAGCTGTGACCGATACTAGTACGGTATCGCGGTCTCAGCTATTTTGACATCAATCGTTGCTCCGCCGCCCGATATTGTATGGTACTGGCCGCCGGTTCACCAGAGACGTTTTTTTGCGCTTCGGAGACTCATTTAAAAGCTGATGGCTAATAAATTGAGCGTCAAGCGCCGTCATTCGGTCATGGAATTTTTTTAAAACCAATAACCAACTTTTAAAAACCACCTTTGGCTTGCCGCATGAACGATTTTATCTCGTTATGAATCTCGCGGCAAGCTTCGCAACAATAATGCAGCCCAGTCCTACGTGCCCGGAATAGCTCACGCACTTGCACTATCGCACAGCCAACAATGAATGCTGGCTTGTCTAGCTGTAATGGCTTTCTGTAATTATTTCGCACATTTTTGCAGTACTGTTGACCACTGAGCAAAAGAGAGGCGTGAATAGTGGAGAACAAGAGAGAGGTATGAAAAACTCGAATTAATACATGTTTTCCCAATCGTTCCTATGGCAGCTATGTGATGTAGTATTCCGATTCCGGCCGTTCCGACTAATATACTACCTGCAACAGATAGAATAGTTGGTGCAAAGTTTCAGCCCGATAACTGTAAAACGGAGAGACTAGTTTGCGTAAAAAGACAGACAGACGGACATGGCTAGATCGACTCGGCTGGTGATGCTGATCAAGAATATATATACTTTGTGGGATCGGAGATGTCAATGATTTGCAAACTTCTGGACAAAATTATAATACCCTCTGCAAGGGTATAGAAACCTGTAAAATATATTAATAGACTCCAGAATTACTTATTTTTCTCACTGTTCCTGAGACAGCTATCTGATAAAGTGGTCCGAATTTAAGAAACTGTTAGGATAGGTTAAAATGGTTAGTAATTATGGATTTATAGAGAATCGATCAATTATCTTTTACTTTAAAACATTTAAAATCTACGACCGTCTTTCCCAATCGTTTCTATGGCAGCTATGAAATGTAGTGTTCCGATTCCGAACGTTCCGACTTACATTTATACTACCCTCAAGAGAAGAGAAGAGTTGGTGCAAAGGTTCAGCCCGATAGCTTCAAAACTGAGAGACTAGTTTGCTTAACAAACAGACAGACGGACGGACAGACAGACGGACATGGGTAGACCGACTCAGGTGATGCTGATAAAGAGTATGTATACTTTATAGGGTGAGAGATCTCCTTCAATGCGTTGAAAACTTCTTGTCAAAATTATAATACCCTCTGCAAGGGTATACAAATCGGTCAACTATATCCTATAGCTGAAATACTGCAGACAACTGGTCTGCAAGGTTATTCTAAGCTTCGGGTCCCGAAGCTAGCCTCGCTTTCTTGTTTTGTAACGATTTACAAATTTGTGTATATCACCAAACTTTGTTGTTAAAATAATCTGCGGTAAAGCTCATTTATGGATAGAAGAGCGGCACCTTACTTAAATAAGTGTAAATAAAACTTTAAATTATGGAAGATTTTTAAAAGCACAACTCATTTTTTGTGGCTTGTGCAGTGCATAACATGTTTTTGTATGAAACAAATCTAAATAAGCAATATGGTGGCTGTACCACTTATAGTTTCGAATATTTGAGAATGTTAAAGCACATTTATACAAATTGCTGGGACGGAAATTCGTAAACTTTATCTGCATGGACACATAACTAGTCCCAATCTATGAAAATTACAGTCGAGTTTCCCGACTCTTAAATACCCGGTACCAGTTTTGTTATAAGTGCCGCTCAAAATAGATCAAGAATGAAAAAATAATAAATCAAAATTTTAAAACATTGCATCGACCGAGTAGCGGTTCGAACCAGTATCTCCTGGCTACGATCCAGACATCGTTTTTACGACCAAATACATTTGCTTGAATATTGTACAGCTAAAACCAGTTCTAAGATCTGTTTTTACAGGCAGCCAGACAGTACATACAGTCACCCTGACCATACCATAGGTAACTTTTGGGAGTCTACGACGTCTCTTCCCCTGTGTTACATACATATGTATGTATACAGGTTATACAAATTCCCAAGAAAGGTAGGCTCAGAATACCCTTGCAGACCTTGCAGTTGCCTTCAAAGCGTTCAATAGTTTGTATGACAGCTTTAGGATTAAGTGGTCCGATTTTTGGATTTTCTTTTTCTAAATTGTTTTTTATGTATATGAAGTGTGTTGTCCAAGAATGAATTAATTATATTAATAACCACTAGAGTTATGCTCAATGACCCATTTTCTCCCATCGTTCCTATGGCAGCTATAGGATATAGAGGTCCGATTTGAATGATACTTTCAGGAAATGTTAAAATAATCATTAAATAGTTTCATAAAAATAGTTTCATAAATTATCTTTAAAAAAGGCGAAATTAAGCCGTTCCGACTTATACACTACGTGCAACAGGTTGAGGCATAGCAACCGACAGACGGGCAGACGGATATGGCTAGATCGACTCGGCTGTTGATGCTGATCAAGAATTTATTTACTTTATAGGGTCGGAGACTTCTCCTTCACTGCGTTAAAAACTTCTGCGTTAAAAACTTCTTCTTCATAATTATAAAACCCGCTGCAAGGGTATAAAAACAACCCTAGTAACGTTATATACAAATATGAGTGTTTTTGTTGTGTAGGAGTAAATCCGAAATTACGAAATTTGATTTGTATGAAAATATAAACTAATCCAATAAGTTTCGATAAGCAGGGACAACTTTTTAAATTTAACGCCGCATTTGATAGATCAATCTCGTATTTCAGTTTGATTGAACAGCTGTTAAATCGTTGAATTTTCTCGCTCAAAACTAAAAGCTTTTTAAGCGAAAAGCTTGCGATCGCAATGTGAGGAAATCCAAGCGGGCACCTGTGGGGAGCTTTAACTAAAATTATTTTAGTAAAGTGACAATATTTGAAATGTTTTAAGGAAAGACAAATTATTGGGAGCTTTGATCTGCTAAAATGCGAATATGGAATGTCAAGCATTGTCATACCAGTGACTTTCCTTACGAACATTTCTCTCAGAGTCTTTGTGGGACCATTCCAGTGAGAACTCTGAGCGGATCATTCCAATTTTGACGTTTGCGTGGCATTGTATTCAGTTTCAAATTTAACTATTAGCGGTGCTGGCGCTTTCCCAGCAATCAATACAAAAACAACAAGATAAAGTTTTTCAAGATGGTCTCTTCAAAAAACAATAAAAACAACAGGGTCACAGTAGTTGTGTGTGTACTTGTGCGTTTTTGATTAACCACACTTTAATATTTTTTAATTAATTCACATGCATATGTACATATGTATGTACATACATACGTGTATGTGTAAGTGTGACGCCATCAACTTTGTGCGATCGAAACAAATGCAATTACTAAAGTTTAACACTTTAAATTTATATGGAAATATGTACAGCTGCGGTATACATAATAGCGTAATAGCATGGCACTCATTTTTATACCCTTGCAGAGGGTTTGATAATTTTGACCAGAAGCTTATAACGCAGTGAAGAAAACGGCTCCGACCCTTTTAGGTATATATATTCCTCATCGGCATCACCAGTCGAGCCAATTTATCCATGTCCGTCTGTCTGTCTGTTGCTATGTAAACTAGTCTCTCAGTTTTAAAGCTATCGGGCTGAAACTTTGCACCAAGCCTTCAATCTTTTGCAGGTAGTATATAAGTCGGAACGGTCGGAATCGGAACACTACATCACATAGCTGCCATAGGAATGATTGGGAAAAAGTGTCATAAGTCCGCCATTTTTAAAGATATTTTGTTTATTTCTTATGAAATTTTTAGTAATGACTATTTTAATAAAGTTAAAGTTTCATCAAAATCAGACAATTATATCCTATAGCTGCCATACGAACGATGTGAGATTAACAATTAATTCATTCTTGATAAATACAGTTTCCATAGACATTAAAGCCGATTTTGAAAATAAACAAGAAAGGAAGGCTAGCTTCGGTACCCGAAGCTTAGAATACCCTTGCAGACCAGTTGCCTATAAACTGTTCGATCGATTGTATGGCAGCTATAGGATATAGTAATCCGATCTTTGGTTTTTAAATTTCCAAAAAGGCTTTAATGTCTATAAAAATTGTTTTTCTCAAATATGAATTAATTGTCTTGAAAAACACCAGAGTTATGCTCAATGACCCATTTTCACCCATCGTTCCTATGGCAGCTATAGGATGTAGTAGTCCGATTTTTATGAAACTTTTAGGATAAGTTAAATTAGTCATTAAAACGAGTTTCCTTAAAAAGAAATTATTTATCTGGAAAAATGGCGAATTTATGGCACTTTTTCCCAATAGTTCCTATGGCAGATATGTGATATAGTGTTTCCTTTCCAGCCGTTCCGACTTATATACTACCTGCAACAGATTGAAGGGTTGGTGCAAAGTTTCAGCCCGATAGCTTTAAAACTGAGAGACTAGTTTACATAGCAACCGACAGACGGACAGACAGACAGACAGACAGACAGACAGACGGACAGACGGACATGGCTAGATCGACTCGGTCGGAAATGTCTTCTTCACTGCGTTACAAATTTCTGGTCAAAATTATAATACCCTCTGCAAGGGTATAAAAAGTATTATTATAATTCAGAAGTTTGTAACGCAGTGATGGAGACGTCTCCGACCCTATCAAGTATATATATTCTTGATCAGCATCACCAGCCGAGTCGATATAGTCATGTCCGTCTGTCCGTCCGTCTGTCTGTCTGTCTGTCCGTCTGTCGGTTGCTATGTAAACTAGTCTCTCAGTTTTAAAGCTGTCGGACTGAAACTTTGCCCCGATCCTTCAATCTGTTGCAGTTAGTATATAATTCGGAACGGCCGGAATCAGAAAACTACATCACATAGCTGCCATAGGAACGATTGGGATAAAGTGTGATAAATTCGCCATTTTTAAAGTTAAATATATTTATTCTTAGGAAGCTATATTAAATGATTTTTTTAATATATCCTAAAAGGTTCATCAAAATCGGACCACTATATCCCATAGCTGCCATACAAACGATCAAACAGTTTTTAGGCAACTGGTCTGCAAGGGTATTCTAAGCTTTGGGTACCAAAGCTAGCCTTCCTTTCTTGTTATACCCTTGCAGAGGGTATTATAATTTTGACCAGAAGTTTGGAACGCAGTGAAGGAGACATTTCCGACCCTATAAAGTAAATATATTCTTGATCTGCATCACCAGTCGAGTCGATATAGCCATGTCCGTCTGTCGGTTGCTATGTAAACTAGTCTGTTAGTTTTAAAGTAATCGGGCTGAAACTTTGCACTAACCCTTCAATCTGTTGCAGTTAGTATATAAGTCGGAACGGCCGGAATCGGAACACTACATCACATAGCTGCCATAGGAACGATTGGGGAAAAATGCCAAAATTTCGCCATTTTTATACCCTTGCAGAGTGTATTATAATTTTGACCAGAAGTTTGCAACGCAGTGAAGGAGACATTTCCGACCCTATAAAGTATATATATTCTTGATCAGCATCACCAGCCGAGTCGATCTAGCCATGTCCGTCTGTCTGTCCGTCTGTCTGTCCGTCTGTCCGTCTGTCGGTTGCTATGTAAACTAGTCCCTCAGTTTTAAAGCTATCGAGCTGAAACTTTGCACCAACCCTTCAATCTGTTGCAGGTAGTATATAAGTCGGAACGGCTGGAATCGGAACACTACATCACATAGCTGCCATAGGTACGATTGGGAAAAAGTGACAAAATTTCGTAATTTTTCAAGATAATTTATTTATTTTTTGGTAAACTTTATTTAATGGCAATTTTTTACATATCCTAAAAGTTTCATCAAAATCGGACCACTATATCCTATAGCTGCCATAGGAACGATAGGAGAAAATGGGTCATTGTGCATAACTCTGGTATTTTTCAAGACAATTAATTCATTCTTGAGAAAAACAGTTTTCATAGACATTAAAGCCTTTTTAGAAATTTAAAAACCAAAGATCGGATCACTATATCCTAAAGCTGCCATACAATCGATGGAACAGTTTAAAGGCAACTGGTCTGCAAGGGTATTCTAAGCTTCGGGTACCGAAGCTAGCCTTCCTTTCTTGTTAAAGATATTTTATTTATTTCTTGGTAAACTCTATTTAATAGCAATTTTAACATATCCTGAAAGTTTCATTAAAATCGGACCACTACATCCTATAGCTGCCATAGAAACGAGAGGAGAAAATGTGTCATTGAGCATAACTCTGGTATTTTTCAAGACAATTAATTCATTCTTGATAAAAACAGTTTTCATAGACATTAAATCCGTTTTAGAAAATTAAAAACCAAAAATCGGATCACTATATTGTATATCCATACAATTGATCGATCAGTTTAAAGGCAACTGGTCTGCAAGGGTGTTCTAAGCTTCGGGTACCGAAGCTAGCCTTCCTTTCTTGTTTTTATACCCTTGCAGAGGGTATTATAATTTTGACCAGAAGTTTTTAACGCAGTGAAGAAAACATTTCCGACTCTATAAAGTATATATATTCTTGATCTGCATCACCAGCCGAGTCGATCTAGCCATGTCCGTCTGTCCGTCTATCGGTTGCTATGTAAACTAGTCTCTCAGTTTTAAAGCTATCGGGCTGAAACTTTGCACCAACCCTTCAATCTTCAATCTTGCAGGTAGTATATAAGTCGGAACGGCCGGAATCGGAACACTACATCACATAGCTGCCATAGGAACGATTGAGAAAAAGTGTCATAAATTCTAAGTTTTTTAAAATAAATAATTTATTTTTAAGAAAACCCCTTTTTATTGACTATTTTAACATATCCTGAAAGTTTCATCGAAATCGGACCACTATATCCTATAGCTGCCATAGGAACGATTGGAGAAAAAGGGTCAGTGAATATAACTTTGGTGTTTTTCAAGACAATTAACACATTCTTGAGAAGTACAATTTTTATATGATAAAAAAAAAATGATAAACCAAAAATCGGATTACTATATCCTATAGCTGCCATACAAACGATCAAACAGTTTTAAGACAACTGGTCTGAAGGGTATTCTAAGCTTCGGGTACCGAAGCTAGCCTTCCTTTCTTGTTTTTTTTTTTATTTTTGCCAAATGGTGCTGATGCGTATGTACAATATGTCAAGCAGACAAATGAATGAATGAAGCTGAGAATACCCTTCCAGATCAGTTACCTCATTTTATAGTTTTTCATTTTCAAAAATTGGCATTAATGTATATGGATAATATATTGTCCAAAAATTAATTAATTAGCTTGATACAGAGTTATGGTCAACGACCCATTTTCTCCCATCGTTTCTATGACAGCTATAGGATATAGTGGTCCGATTTTAATAAAACTTTCAGGATGTGTTAAAATAGTCATTAAATATATATATATATATATATATAAAGTATATATATTCTTGATCAGCATCACCAGCCGGGTCGATCTAGCCATGTCCGTCTGTCCGACTGTCTGTTGCCATGTAAACAAGTCTCTCAGTTTTGTAGCTAACGGGCTAAAACTTTGCACCAACCCTTCAATCTGTTGCAGGTAGTATATAAGTAGACAGGGCCGGAATCGGAACACTACATCACATAGGTCGTAAGTACGACATTTTTTATTATAATTGATTGATTCTTTATAAATCACTTTTATATAACTATATTAACCAATCCTAGAAGCATTATCAAAATCGGACCACTATATCCCATAGCCGCCATAGGAACGATGGGAGAAAATGGGTCATTGAGCAAAAATTTGCTGATTTTCAAGACAATTAATTCATTTTTGAGAAATACAGTTTTCCAAACCAAAAATCGGATCACTATATCCTATAGCTGCCATATAAAGGATCGGAACGGTTTGAAAGTAATACCAAAAACATAGTTTTTTCGCGGGTTTGCGGGTGTGTACACTTTGTGGGGTCTGCCACGCCTCCTTCTGCCTGTTACATACATTTGCACAAACTTAATGTACCCTTTACCCTATGGGTACAGGGTCTAAATACTGCTCTTTTTCAAGGAGCTTTATCAGGAACAAAGTGTGTCAGCTATATACGAGTACGTGTTGCGTATTTCGCGCTTATCTTATCTTAGCTTCATATATGTATGTAACTTCCAAAATTATTATACCCTTGCAGAGGGTATTATAATTTTGACCAGAAGTTTGAAACGCAGTGAAGGAGACATTTCCGACCCTATAAAGTATATATATTCTTGATCAGCATCACCAGCCGAGTCGATCTAGCCATGTCCGTCTGTCCGTCTGTCTGTCTGTCTGTCTGTCTGTCTGTCTGTCTGTCTGTCTGTCTGTCTGTCCGTCTGTCGGTTGCTATGTAAACTAGTCCCTCAGTTTTAAAGCTATCAGGCTGAAACTTGGCACCGACCCTTCAATCTGTTGCAGGTAGTATATAAGTCGGAATGGCCGGAATCGGAACACTACATCACATAGCTGCCATAGGAACGATTGGGAAAAAGTGCCAAAATTTCCCCATTTTTTAAGATAATTTATTTATTTCTTGGAAAACTCTATTTAATAGCAATTTTAACATATCCTAAAAGTTTCATTAAAATCGGACTACTACATCCTATAGCTGCCATAGGAACTATGGGAAAAAATGGGTCATTAAGCATAACTCTGGTGTTTTTCAAGACAATTAATTCATTCTTGATAAAAACAGTTTTCATAGCCAGTAAAGCCTTTTTAGAAATTTAAAAACCCAAAAATCGGATTACTATATCCTATAGCTGCCATACAAACGATTGAACGGTTTAAAAGCAACTAGCCTGCAAGGGTATTCTAAGCTTCGGGTACCGAAGCTAGCCTTCCTTTCTTGTTTATATTGATTTCAAACGCCGTGTTTGAAGTTTTAACTGGAATACGCATAAAACGAATCGGTATCTTTTGTTTGTGTCTTCATTTTAATTATCCGTTGAGTAAAAAGTGGAGTTATTTTTAGTTCAAGTCCATTTTATTTAAAAATCAGCATTTGCCATCGGCCCTGATATCAGTTAATATATCCCAGAGGGTGGGTCAATCCATTTTATTGTGTACATTTAGTTAGCATAATTGTAATTCGATTAATTTGGTCCGCCCAGCTCATTGGGTCGTACAAATAATGATATCTGATTAAAGCGATATGATGATAAGATTAGCTGTCCAATAATATATATACAAAAGCTCAGTGACTCACCAAAGGTGGCTGAACGGCTGTCAGGTAATGAAAGAGTCCGCCGAAAACTTATGAAAGCTACCTTCCGCGGCTAAACTAGTTTTCATCGGAGGCTGGATGACCTTGTGTCCGCATAGAGTTCAGTTTGCATAAAATTTCAGAATAAGAGTCATCAGGTTCAAATTGCAGACTATCGCGTTTACAATGAGTAAAGAATATTTAAAAAGCTTTGCCAGCAGTTTTGAAGTTCGCAGCTATGGGCAAAAACTCGACTCTCTCCCGCTCCCTCCTACTCTAAGCATGCGGCAGTTGCGCTCTCACCTTAAGCGTTTTTCATTTTGTGCGACACAAGCTTTGATCAGCGGCGCGAAGTGTAGTTAATATTATTAAGCGAAGTGCCGAAGACATTGTCGCAACGTATCTTACGGATCGCGGGTAGAAGAAAAAGCTGCTGGTAGCTTTTCGGCGCGGGCCAGTTGTTGTGAGTACTCGAGGAGTCTTCGACACTTCTTGTTCTTGCTATGGTCCCAAAAGCGTGGCACTTCTCTCTTATCTGTTATTTTGCTCTCTCTTTTTGGGCTTATTGCTTTGCGTTTTAATGCAACGTCGCACTAATTTCACATCTGCCACTTCCGTTAGTTGGCGGTAGCAAAACAAACAAAATCGCGGCTTATCATCGCGAGCGGTCGACGCAAACGTGTTAGTTCCGTATTTTCGAAATATCAGCTAAGAGTGCAGCGACATGAATATTTGCGGAACACCAATACGACGGGCAACGAAATATTGGAAATGCCACCTGCAAAAAAAATCCAATTCACAAATATGACCAATTTTATGGATAACTTTGATAATGCTAGCTTTGGCATTGGCCAGCAAGCGAAATACCAAATGTGCAACATAAAAACCCAAAATATCCAAAACTAGGTGCGTGTGAGTGTTCGTACATGTGAACGAATGAAATACATACATACTATGAAGAACTCTCAAAATTTCAGTTGTTGTTTTTGCAAATTCGTGCTGTGTTTACGCGAAGGCAACAAAATTATATGATACAAATTTAATTAATTATTTTCCGGTGCAAGGGATTTGTGATGTGATCCAGTAGCAGAGGGCGATAAGAATCTTGAGAAGTGAGCAAAATATATAATTTGGTGATAATAAAATAAATTGTTTAAAAATAAACTAAAAGCAGTGTGACAAATTAAAAGCAATATGTTTCCTAGTAAATATTAAGTATTATTCCTTTTTTATATTACCAAAATGCCAAAATGACCCAGAGGTGATAGTAACACGGAATAAAACCAAAAACCGTATGCCAAAAAATAAATAAACTAAACTTTATTTGCACACCAAAATTATGGCCAAGTCCGCCGATACCCAAACCAAAAACAACCAAAACCATGGTGGCAACAAAACCGATTCTTTCCATCTACCCATGGAGACATCGGTGGCCAACACCCTGCAGCATTTGCAGGTGCGCCGACATCGCCGCAGCATCTCGCAGTTGATGGCAAGCATGGGTAATGTCAACTAAAAATGCGAATAGTTACTAAAAGGCGTAGCTTAGATAACTACGTTCCCTGCTTAACGATGTATTTTTAAGATTATGCGTCATCAGTGTTGAGAGAAAACAGTGAACAAGTTTTAAGTAAATTCTTTAAAACTCGTTAGCAGTAAACCAATCGCGAAATTGAAAAAATTCGCGACAATTTTGTTGGGGGAATTTAGATATTGGGTGAAAGCTGAGCAGAAAGGACATATAACAGATAAATTAATAAATATGGCAACATTTAAATGGTCTACAGCCCGTTTTCAATATTTGTTTTGATTATATAACCTAATTTTGTTGTATTCCCAAGGTGTCGTGGCGGGCCTCCGACTAGCGATGCGATTAATAAATACCTCAAGCTGTAGATATCGAAAATGTTAAAATTATATTTTCTTATTGAGTTACATTTGCTCTCATACATGAGTAATGTTACAGGAAGTTTCGATTTCTTTGCCGTTATGTGTAGGTCAGATGGAATAATCATCGTTTGGGTTGATGGACCTCCATATGGACAGTTTTTTTTTTTAATTTCCCCTAAGTCTCTAAGACCTACGGTTTTCAATTAATCTACAAGAAAAATAAAGGATATTTTCTCGAACGTTTATACAACTGATCGTTTTGATCAAAAATTTCCTGAAAAATCATTTTGGATCCTGTCATGACTCATGTCATATTAATTACAAATTTATCATTTTCCAAATGTGTGGAGAAGATAGTTTTTGGATCTATCATAAGAAACTCTCCTTAATTTCCAAAGATGTCGCACCCTATCAAAACAACAAAACTTCTTTTATTTAGGTACTATTTTACGTAATTTCGGATATAGTTTCTATATCAATTCACGTTTATCGCCCATCTAAGAATGTCAAGGCTTATATAGAAGTTTACTTCTGGTGTGCCGTTCAAGAGTTTCATTTGTTCGGTAATTTCGAGCTGATAACTGAGAGAGCTTTTTGATTAAGGTACGTGCTCACAGTTGTTCTTGTTACCAAGTTGCAGCTAATGAGTGTTCTTTTAAGAACGTCTGGCTGGCGAACAAACTTGTTCGTAAAGAAGTCAGTTTATGACGTTTACAAGATAAACACTACGACTGCTGTGCTGGTGAAAGCGTCTAATAGTAATCCCTTAATGTCAAAAGAAGTCAATTTGAACCATCAAACTTAATAGGTGTAATCGACCAAGGTAAATCATAATTTCGTACACGTGTCCCTGAGGACGGCTCTCTAAATAATACCATACGAAATGCAAAAAAAATATTCATTAGCTTACTAGTTTGCAGAATAATTTTGTTGCATTCCTATTGGTTTACAGTTAATTAAAGAAAAAGCTGTTATAATAATATAACATTTTGAATGAGAAATTGTTTGCTTGATGGCTCATTTGCTCATTCATCTTTGTTTTTTTTTAGACCTTGTATTCAAAGGGTAAAGGGTTTATTAAGATGTGAAAATATATGTAACAGGCAGAAAGAGGTATGCCAGACCCCTCAAAGTATATATATTCTTCATCAGCGTGATGAGCTAAGTCGATATAGCCATGTCCGTCTGTCCGTCCGTCCGGATGGACGAACGGATTTCAGCAACTGCAAGAGCTAGAGTAATCATATTACCAGATTCTCCTAATACTGACGCAGCTGAAGTTTTTTTTCTTTCGTGTTTTAATGTTTGCACTGCACTGCACAATTTTCAAGCAAAAATTTGTATAGAATTTGCATGCAATTGGAGCATGAATTTCTCCCGATCCTGAAAATGTCATCAAGATTGGTTAATTAGAAAGCGCACAATAAATACGCAAAGGTAACAGGCTCTAACAACAACCAATATTTGCTCAAATAAACCGTAAATCGCTTGCGGTAGGTGATTGATTTTTCTCGGAAAAGACGGTGAGAACGCACGACCTTCATATACATGTGTATGAATGTGCGCCTTCAATATATTTATACTGTATTAACTACTCGCTTCGAAAACTATATGGTGGAGCAATGGTTAGGACGTCAGGTTGACAACACGGAGGTCTCAGGTTCGAACCCCAGGCCAGACTCGGTATAATTTTCTTTTTTTCGTTTTCATTTATTTTGCTTATAACCAAATTGGTACAGGGTCTTTAACAGTCGGGAAACTCGACTGTAACGTTCTTACTTGTTGTATTATTAATATTTGTCTATCAATAGTCAATCCTGAAGATAGGCATATAATGTGTCTGTGAAAGCGACACCTGTTATTGGTTGCTAATCAGAATACTTTACTAAATACTGATTTATGCAGTTTATTAACATTGCAGATAGCAGCGCTCACTTTATTAGACCCTGTACCCAAAGGGTAAAGGGTATGTTAAGATTATGCAAATGTTTGTCACAGGCGGAAGGAGGCGTGGCAGACCCCACAAAGTATATATATTAATGATTAGCATGATGAGCTGAGTCGATATAGCCATGTCCGTCTGTCCGTCCGTCCGTCTATCCGTCCAGATGAACGAACGGATCTCAGCAACTGTAGGAGCTAATGTAACCATAATACTGACGCAGCTGAAGTGTATTTCTTTTTTTTTCGGGTCCACGCACACCACCCCCAAAATTTGTATTTGAATATTTGCACTGCCTTGCACTGCACAATTTTCAAGCTAGAGCCTTGGAATATTTTTTTACGCAATTGGAGCATAAATTTTTACCGATCCTGAAAATTTCATGAAGATTGGTTAATTAGAAAGCGAACAATAAATACGCAAAATTTAAAGGCGCTGTGTTTATTTGCTCAAATAAACGGTAAATCGCTTGCGGGCCCTGGTTGATTTTTCTCGGAAGTGCCGCTGAGAAAGCACAACCTTCATATACATATGGATGAATGTACGCCTTTAATATATTTAAACAGTATAAGCTACTGTTTTGAAAAAATATAAGGTGGTACAATGGTAAACGTGGACGTCTGACTGAGAACACGGAGGTCTTAGGATCGAGTCCCAGAATAGACTCCGTATACAGTTTTTATACCCTTGCAGAGGGTATTATAATTTTGACCAGAAGTTTGTAACGCAGTGAAGGAGACGTCTCCGACCCTATAAAGTATATATATTCTTGATCAGCATCACCAGCCGAGTCGATCTAGCCATGTCCGTCTGTCTGTCCGTCTGTCTGTCCGTCTGTCGGTTGCTATGTAAACTACTCCCTCAGTTTTAAAGCTAACGCGCTAAAACTTTGCACCAACCTTCAATCTGTTGCAGGTAGTATATAAGTCGGAACGGCCGGAATCGGAACACTACATCACATAGCTGCCATAGGAACGATTGGGAAAAAATACAAAAATTTCGCCATTTTTAAATATATTTTATTTATTTCTTGGTAAACTCTATTTAATAGCAATTTTAACATATCCTAAAAGTTTCATCTAAATCGGACCACTATATCATATAGCTGCCATAGGAACGATAGGAGAAAATGGGTCATTGAGCACAACTCTGGTGTTTTTCAAGACAATTAATTCATTATTGAGAAATACAGTTTCCAAAGACATTAAAGCCGTTTTAGAAAATTAAAAACCCAAATATCGGATTACAATATCCTATAGCTGCCATACAAACGATTGAACGGTTTAAAAGCAACTGGTCTGCAAGGGTATTCTAAGCTTCGGGTACCGAAGCTAGCCTTCCTTTCTTGTTTTTTTTTTCTTGATTTATTTTGCTTATAACCACATTGGTATAGGGTCTTTAACAGTCGGGAACCTCGACTGTAATGTTCTTACTTGTTTTTTGTCTGAAGCGATCCACAGCTATAAAACCATTTATTCAATGATGAGAGCTAATATATGGTTGAACCTTCTGTGCGGTTTTCGCTAATCTATAACCTATTTTTATAGAATTTGTTTATAAAAAGCAGACAAAAAGAATTTTTGGTGACGAGGCAAATATTAAAAGCAATAAAGAACATTGATTACTGTATTGTAGTTTTTTCTAAAAGGATTTAATAAAACAGAAACGCTCTCCTTATCAGTCCTCGAGCGACTCCAGTACATAAAGCATGAAGGGATGTATGTAAGCGCAATGCGTTTGCTCAGTTTGAAATAGCTTAAATATTAGTGTAGGGTTCAGACAAGAACTATGCAATGTACTGCATTAAATATTAAATGTCACACTCTAAGATCTTCGATGAGCTTGTGTTTCGAATAGCTCTTTGTTACAATTTAATGGTTGCAACTTAACTATAAAGGAACCCTGAATTGCATTGTAAGAGGAAGTTAAACTCAAATGATTTCCGTTTTTAGACCCTGTACCCAAAGGGTAAAGGGTATATTAAGTTTGTGCAAATGTATGTAACAGGCAGAAGGAGGCGTGGCAGACCCCACAAAGTATATATATTCTTGATCAGCATGACGAGCTGAGTTAATATAGCCATGTCCGTCTGTCCGTCTGTCCGTCCGGATGAACACACGGATCTCAGCAACTGTAAGAGCTAGAGGAACCGTATTACCAGTGTAGATTCTTCTAATACTGAGTAAATTAGAGTTTATTTTTTTAAGTCGGTGCCACGCCCACCGCCTCCGCAATTTGTATTTGAATTTTTGAACTGCCCTGCACTGCACAATTTTCAAGCTAAAATTTTTTTAAAAATACCCATGCAATTGGAGCATAAATTTCTACCGATCCTGAAAATTTCATCAAGATTGGTTAATTAGAAAGCGCACAATAAATACCTAAAGTTTACAGGCGATAAACACAAAAAATCTGTTTATTTGCGCAAACAAACGGTAAATCGCTTGCGTTCGGTGGTTGATTTTCCTCGAAAGTGCCGCTGTAGCTGCGCTGCCACTACCTTCATATACATACATACGAATGTGTATATATGTATGAATGTGCGTCTTCAATATATTTATACTGTATTAGCTGTCGATTCAAAAATTTTGGGTTTGTCGAATGGTTACGACGTTCGACTTAAAACGCGAAGCTCTTGGGTTCGAATCCCAGACCGGACTCGGTGGAATATACATATATTTTTTTTTGGTTTTTTTTTATTTTGCCTAAAACCAAATTTGTACAGGGTCTGTAACAGTCGGGAAACTCGACTGTAACGTTCTTACTTGTTACATTAGCAAATAGCATGAAATAGTAAACTAAAATCTTTAAAAGTAGCGAATATATGACCTTTTCCCAATCGTTCCTATGGCAACTATGTGATGTAGTGTTCCGATTCCGACTTATATACTACCTCGAACAGAAAGGGGGCTTAAAGCTTAAAGTCTGAGAGACTAGTTTACGTAGAAACAGACAGACAGACGGACATGGTTATATCGACAAGATAAAACAAGTAAGAACGTTACAGTCAAGTTTCCCGGCTGTTACAGACCCTGTACAAATTGTGTTTTAGGCAAAATAAATCAAAACCAAAAATATATATATATCCACACCGAGTCCGGTCTGGGATTCGAACCCAAGATCTTCCCGTTTTAAGTCGAACGTCGTAACCATTCGACAAACCCAAACTTTTTAAACCGGAAGCTAATACAGTTTAAATATATTGAAGGCGCACATTCATACATATGTATACTCGTATGAAGGTAGTGGAAGCGCAGCTGCAGCGGCACTTCCGAGAAAAATCAACCACCGAACGCAAGCGACTTACCGTTTGTTTGAGCAAATAAACAGATTACTTGTGTTTAGCGCCTGTAAACTTTAGGTATTTATTGTGCGCTTTCTAATTAACCAATCTTGATGAAATTTTCAGGATCGGTAAAAATCTATGCTCCAATTGCACAATTTAAAAAAAAATTTAGCTTGAAAATTGTGCAGTGCAGGGCAGTGCAAAAATAAAAATACAAATCGCGGTGGCGGTGGGCGTGGCACCTGAAAAAAAAAACTTCATCTGCGTAATAATTACAAGAATCTGCACTGTTAATAAGGTTCTTCTAGCTCTTACATTTTCTGAGATCCGTTCGTTTACCCAGACGGACAGACGGACGGACAGACGGACGGACGGACGGACATGGCTATATCGACTCAGCTCGTCATGCTGATCAAGAATATATATACTTTGTGGGGTCTGCCACGCCTCCTTCTGCCTGTTACATACATTTGCACAAACTTAATATACCCTTTACCCTTTGGGTACAGGGTCTAATGAACAAACCTATGACAATAATACATTTTCAATACGATTAATATGCGGGTTTTAAGACATTAAAAAGATTGATAAGTCTACAAGTCTATCTCATTTACCCTTCTACGTCTTCGATGTGCTTGTGTTTCGGCGAGATAAAGGCTAGTCGGCTAGTAGTGATATATTGGCACAAGTTAAAAATGTACGCTGATCAGATTCTTCTTAAGAAAATATGTAAAGGTTTATAAACTGCCAGCTAAATTAAATCGTTTAAGTATACTCGTCCAAATAATATTTAGACCCTGTACCCAAAGGGTAAAGGGTATATTAAGTTTGTGCAAATGTATGTAACAGGCAGAAGGAGGCGTGGCAGACCCCACAAAGTATATATATTCTTGATCAGCATGACGAGCTGAGTCGATATAGCCATGTCCGTCTGTCCGTCTGTCCGTCTGTCCGTCCGTCCGTCCGTCCGTCCGTCCGTCCGTCCGGATGAACACACGGATCTCAGCAACTGAAAGAGCTAGAAGAACCGTATTACCAGTGTAGATTCTCCTAATACTGAGTCAATTAGAGTTTATTTTTTTAAGTCGGTGCCACGCCCACCGCCCCCGCAATTTGTATTTGAATTTTTGCACTGCCCTGCACTGCACAATTTTCAAGCTAAAATACACATGCAATTGGAGCATAGATTTCTACCGATCCTGAAAATTTCATTAAGATTGGTTAATTAGAAAGCGCACAATAAATACCTAAAGTTTACAGGCGATAAACACAAAAATCTGTTTATTTGCGCAAACAAACGGTAAATCGCTTGCGTTCGGTGGTTGATTTTTCTCGGAAGTGCCGCTGTAGCTGCGCTGCCACTACCTTCATATACATATGTATGTATGTGCGTCTTCAATATATTTATACTGTATTAGCTGTCGGTTCAAAAAGTTTGGGTTTGTCGAATGGTTACGACGATCGACTTAAAACGCGAAGATCTTGGGTTCGAATCCCAGACCGGACTCTCGGTGTGAATATATATATTTTTTTTTGTACAGGGTCTGTAACAGTCGGGAAACTCGACTGTAACGTTCTTACTTGTTTTATTAAGGATGGCGAGACTGGAATGCGAATTTGAAGGAAATGAAGTCAGAACTTAATTTACACCTATGCAAAGGGCATTAAATTTAAAAACTATTCTTTTCATCTCAGAATATACTTGTACATTTATCACGCTATTAAAAATATTGAATCAAATAAGACTAATTGGGCTTGTTCTTTTTAGACCCTGTGCCCAAAGGGTAAAGGGTATATTAAGTTTGTGCAAATGTATGTAACAGGCAGAAGGAGGCGTGGCAGACCCCACAAAGTATATATATTCTTGATCAGCATGACGAGCTGAGTCGATATAGCCATGTCCGTCTGTACGTCTGTCCGTCCGTCCGTCTGTCCGTCTGGATAAACGAACGGATCTCAGAAACTGTAAGAGCTAGAAGAACCTTATTAACAGTGCAGATCCTTGTAATTATTACGCAGATGAAGTTTATTTTTGTTTGTCGGTGTCACGCCCACCGCCCCCGCAATTTTTTTTTATGTTTGCACTGCACAGTTTTTAAGCTAAAATTAATAATTAAATTAAAATAAATACACATGCAATTGGAGCATAGATTTCTACCGATCCTGAAAATTTCATCAAGATTGGTTGATTAGAAAGCGCTCAAAAGTTTACAGACGCTAACCACAAGCAATCTGTTTATTTGCTCAAACAAACGGTAAATCGCTTGCGTTCGGTGGTTGTTTTTACTCGGAAGTGCAGCTGCAGCTGCCACTACCTTCTTATACATATGTATGAATGTGCGCCTCCAATATATTTATACTGTACGAGTATTAACTGCTGATTTAGAAAGTATTGTTTGGTCGAATGGTTACGACTTTCGACTGAAAGCGCGAAGATCTTGGGTTCGAATCCCAGACCGGACTCGGTGTAAACATATTTATATTCTTTTTTTTTGGTTTTGATTTATTTTGCTAATAACCAAATTTGTACAGGGTCTGTAACAGTCGGGAAACACGACTGTAACGTTCTAACTTGTTTTTTATTAATTTGAGATTTCATAATCGCATTCATGCAGCTCAATGCCCCACTGACGATGTGTACCGGCCAACCCATTTCATTGGCTACGTAAACCGTGGCTACGAAGATATAGACAGTTCCTATTACCTTACCCAATTTGAGTCCACTGCGGAGGGTCGTGGCGCTTGCGCAGCAACCTTTCCGATTTCTGCGATCGAATCGCAAACCGAAATGGATATGAGATGCGCGAGCGCCTTGACAGACAACTTTCACAACGAAGAGGAGGAGGTGTTCCGAGACTGCACGGACGACGCAGTCGCCGAGCAGCAGGGTCGCTGCCTGCCCGAATTCCAGGTCTCGTTGGTAGACTCCGAGTACGATGAAACGCTGGCGTTTCCCGACTCAGTTACCATCCTATCCAACCTGGGCAATAAGCCGGTGCTGGTAGAACGTAAGGAGACGGATGACGATGAAGACGAGTTCGAAGACGACGAGAACAACAGTGTGATCCTACGCCACACGATCCCTTTTACCACCATCTATGGTCCTAGCGTCAAGTTCAACTCATTTCAGCGTAAGGTCTTTATCCCTGGCCGCGAGATCCATGTCCGAATCGTCGACACAGAACGCAGCGTCACAACACATCTGCTCAATCCAAATCTGTGAGTAGAATAAATGTAACAAACATCTATGGGTTCGTAGTGACACCTGGTCTGTAGAAATATGAAAACTAAAATCACCAGATCCTGTTTATTTCAAATTAAAAATTAAAAAATTGTCTGAAATGAAGAAGCCTCTGTTTTCATCATAGAAAAATAAATGAATGTCTGATAGTTATTATCGATTTCAATTTTCTGGGGTCAAATACGCAATTAAATGAATGATATCGGTGTAATCGACCATAAGTTGAAATTGTATGATATTTACAATGAATTTATCTCGTCAAAAATTTTTAGAAAATCATTAAACGAAAATGTTCTATTGTCAACTCCTTTTTTTAGTGGATATGAATCATAGCGGATTTCAAACTTTGGGGCTCGAAACTTAGAATGACCTTGCAGACCATTGGCTCTCAAGCTGTTTTACCGGTTTTTTTTTAGACCCTCTACCCAAAGAGATACAAAGGGTATATTTGTGCAAATATATATAAAAGGCAGAGGAGGCGTGACAGGCCCCTCAAAGTTAATATATTCTTGATCAGAATGACGAGCTGAGTCGATATAGCCACGTCCGTCCGCCTGTCTGTCCGTCTAAATGAACACACGGATCTCAGAAATTGATCTAGAGCAACCAGACTCAGTGCAGTGCAGATTCTCCTAATACTGATGCAGATAAAGTACATTTTTTATAAACAATTGTTTTTTTTAGTACCCTCTTTTTATTTATGCTAATAAATTTTGTTTTTCTTTATATTTTCTATATTATTATACCCTTGCAGAGGGTATTATAATTTTGACCAGAAGTTTGTAACGCAGTGAAGGAGACATTTCCGACCCTATAAAGTATATATATTCTTGATCAGCATCACCAGCCGAGTCGATTTAGCCATGTCCGTCTGTCCGTCTGTCTGTCCGTCCGTCTGTCCGTCTGCCCGTCTCTCGGTTGCTATGTAAACTAGTCTCTCAGTTTTAAAGCTATCGGGCTGAAACTTTGCACCCTTCAATTTGTTGCAGGTAGTATATAAGTCGGAACGGCCGGAATCGGAACACTTCATCACATAGCTGCCATAGGAACGAATGGGAAAAAATGCCAAAAATTTCGTCATTTTTAAAGATATTTTATTTGTTTCTTGGTAAACTCTCTTTAATAGAAATTTTAACATATCCTGAAAGTTTAATCAAAATCGGACCACTATATCCTATAGCTGCTATAGGAACGATGGGTGAAAATGGGTCATTGAGCATAACTCTGATGTTTTCAAGACAATTAATTCATTCTTCATAGACATTAAAGCCGTTTTAGAAATTTAAAAACCCAAAAATCGGATAAGTATATCCTATAGCTGCCATACAAACGATTGAACGGTTTGAAAGCAACTGGTCTGCAAGGGTTTTCGGTACCAGAAGCTAGCCTTCCTTTCTTGTTTGGTATAAAACACTGCAAAATGACGTTGTTCAAGTTGACTTTTCTAGAGAGTTAACTGTGAGAACGCCCCACGTTTATGTAGTGTATTTGCTTTTTCCTTAGGGTGTATTCGGTGGTGGACTCAGACTCGGTGGTTATTTTGTATTTTTAATATTTTTGATTTCATGGTTTTTTCATTCTTGATATATTTCAAGCAACGCTTAAACAAAATTGGCAGAGGGTATTTAACAGTCGGAACACTCGACAGAATTTTCTTAATTGTTAAATTTTCTAAGTCGGCTTCATGAATAAATTAATTTCCGTGAGAAATAAATAGAGTTAACTCTAAGCAGCTTTAGAATATAGTGGTCCAAATAGTCAAAATAGTCAAAAACTGTAATTTTTCTTAGTTGCTCATATGGCAGTTTTGTTATGAGGTTCCGATTCCTGCTACAGAAAAGGTAACAGTCAAAAATAGGATACTACATTTATTCATAACATTTTCCAATCTCCACTGATCCAAAAAAGAAGATGACTATGCAAAAATAATTGTAATTCTTACAGAAGTTTCCAACGTTTAATCTCTCTGGTTCTTGACTAGTAATTTATAGTGTCTTATATGGCACAAGGCCTGACCAGAGTTTTCATTCTGGTAGCACGGACGGTGGCATTGGTTATTCCCCTAATCGGAGCTAACTTTGTTCAACCAAATGGTGTGACTCAAAGATTAGAAAAGGTTTTAGATAGAGCCCCCTCAAATCCAAAGAGTAAGTCAAAACCAAACAGCTTGACTTTCATTTGGTGACGGGGAAATTGATCCATTGTTTATGAGGACCATGATCCTTATCCCATGGGATTAAGCCAATGGAAATATGCGCAAATAAGAAGGACGCTATATTAGAGTTCTGAAAGATAGCCTCTAATCTCTAATTCATTCCTTTGTTCAGGTACACCATAGAGCTGACACATGGCCCTTTCAAATGGACGATCAAACGGCGGTACAAGCACTTTAATTCGTTGCATCAACAGCTCAGCTTCTTCCGCACCTCGCTGAACATTCCCTTCCCAAGCCGCAGTCACAAGGAAAAGCGCACAACGCTCAAGGCCACCGCTAGCCAGATGGCTGACGAGTCCACCCTAAAGGACCTGTCCGCCCACACCAAAGTTAAGCAGAACATCTCCCCCATTGCTGGACACGACAATAATACCTCCAATGGTACCGGCAACAACGACGTGGCCATCTTCAGTCCCAGCCACAGCTCGATTTTGGAGGGTCTTACACCTCGACGCATTCAGAAGAAACGTAAGAAGCAGAAGAAACGGAAGTTGCCACGATTCCCCAATCGGCCAGAGAGTCTGGTTACCGTGGAAAATCTGGCTGTGAGGATAAAGCAGCTCGAGGATTATCTGTACAACCTGCTGAACATCAGTTTGTATCGATCTCACCACGAAACGGTTGGTTAAAATGGTTATCAATGAAAAACAACGTTTATTGAATCCTCTGCCAAATCAAAGCTTTATTAATTCAAGCTTGCATACTTTTATGGTTCGTTTTAAATTACCTCTATATGATTAACTGGCATCTTAGTAACACAAGTTAAAAGCTTTATAAACAAGATATCTTTCAAAAATTACCCGACCTGCAGGCACTTCGTCATATATGTAGAATTATGTATTCAAACTTTCGCTTAAGGGTTGATGAAATCTAAGTATACAATAGGTAGGGCAAAAATTTGAAACATACTACAAGTATATCAGCGTGGGGCCCATATACATAAGTCGACATATGAAAATCACAGAGAACTACGTTTCCAAGAACTAGGTTTTCATTAAGACTCATAATACTTAACAGGGTCGAAAACGATTCGTTCGCCCTGGGATGGTTCTAGCTCAAGACATGAGAGTACATAGAAAAAACTAACGGGTATAAAAATGTGACTGTATAAGTTTGCTTCAGTAGTAAAGCAATCCAAATACTTTATAGATCTTCATCTTTTCTTGCATCTTAATCTTCTTCCGCAGCTGAACTTCGTGGAAGTGTCTAACGTGTCTTTTGTTCCCGGCATGGGCATGAAGGGCAAGGAGGGCGTGATCCTTAAGCGGACGGGCTCCACGCGACCAGGACAGGCGGGTTGCAACTTCTTCGGTTGCTTTCAGAAGAATTGCTGCGTCCGGTGCAACTACTTCTGCTCAGACGTGGTCTGCGGCACGTGGCGCAACCGATGGTTCTTCGTAAAGGAGACCTGCTTCGGGTACATCCGACCCACGGACGGAAGCATTCGAGCGGTAATCCTGTTCGACCAGGGTTTCGACGTGTCCACTGGCATCTACCAAACAGGCATGCGCAAGGGTCTTCAGGTGCTGACCAATAATCGGCATATAGTGCTTAAGTGCTGGACGCGGCGCAAGTGCAAGGAGTGGATGCAGTACCTTAAGCACACGGCCAACTCGTATGCGCACGACTTCACGCTGCCCAATCCGCACATGTCATACGCCCCGATGCGGGCAAACATGCAGGCCACTTGGTATGTGGACGGTGCCCAGTACATGTCTGCCGTGGCCGACGGCCTAGAGGCAGCCTCCGAGGAGATTTACATCGCTGATTGGTGGCTCAGTCCCGAAATCTACATGAAGAGGCCCGCGCTCGACGGCGACTACTGGCGCCTTGACAAAATTCTTCTGCGCAAGGCCGAGCGGGGCGTGCGCGTCTTCGTGCTGCTCTATAAGGAGGTCGAGATGGCCCTGGGCATTAACAGCTACTACAGCAAATCCACACTGGCCAAGCACGAAAACATTAAGGTGAAATACAAAGAAGACATTAAGTTTTAAAAATTAGGTCTAAGGTCGGTAAAATTAAAAAAAAACAAGAAAGGAAGGCTAGCTTTGGTACCCGAAGCTTAGAATACCCTTGCAGACCAGTTGCCTTTCAACTGTTCGATCGATTGTATGGCAGCTATAGGATATAGTGATCCGATCTTTTGTTTTTAAATTTCTAAAAAGGCTTAAATGCCTATGAAAACTTTTTTTCTTAAGAATGAATTATTTGTCTTAAAAAACACCAGAGTTATGCTCAATGACCCATTTTTTCCTATCGTTCCTATGGCAGCTATAGGATATAGTGGTCTGATTTTGATGAAACTTTCAGGATATGTTAAAATTGCTATTAAATAGAGTTTACCAAGAAATGAACAATATATCTTAAAAAATGGCGAATTTATGACACTTTTTCCAAATCGTTCCTATGGCAGCTATGTGATGTAGTGTTCCGATTCCGGCCGTTCCGACTTATATACTACCTGCAACAGATTGAAGGGTTGGTGTAAAGTTTCAGCTCGATAGCTTTAAAACTGAGGGACTAGTTTACATAGCAACCGACAGACGGACAGACGGACAGACAGACGGACATGGCTAGATCGACTCGGCTGGTGATGCTGATCAAGAATATATATACTTTATAGGGTCGGAAATTTCTCCTTCACTGCGTTGCAAACTTCTGGTCAAAATTATAATACCCTCTGCAAGGGTATAAAAAAACAAGAAAGGAAGGCTAGCTTCGGTACCCGAAGCTTAGAATACCCTTGCAGGCTAGTTGCTTTTAAACCGTTCAATCGTTTGTATGTCAGCTATAGGATATAGTAATCCGATTTTTGGGTTTTTAAATTTCTAAAAAGGCTTTACTGTCTATGAAAACTATTTTAATCAAAAATGAATTAATTGTCTTGAAAAACACCAGAGTTATGCTCAATGACCCATTTTTTCCCATAGTTCCTATGGCAGCTATAGGATATAGTAGTCCGATTTTAATGAAACTTTTAGGATATGTTAAAATTGCTATTAAATAGAGTTTACCGAGAAATAAATAAAAAACCTTTAAGAATGGCGAATTTATGGCTGTTTTTCCCAATCGTTCCTATGGCAGCTACGTGATCTAGTGTTCCGATTCCGGCCGTTCCGACTTATATACTAACTGCAACAGATTGAAGGGTCGGTGCAAAGTTTCAGCCTGATAGCTTTAAAACTGAGGGACTAGTTTACATAGCAACCGACAGACGGACAGACAGACGGACAGACGGACAGACGGACAGACGGACAGACAGACGGACAGACGGACATGGCTAGATCGACTCGGCTGGTGATGCTGATCAAGAATATATATACTTTATAGGGTCGGAAATGTCTCCTTCACTGCGTTACAAACTTCTGGTCAAAATTATAATACCCTCTGCAAGGGTATAAAAACAAGAAAAGAGGCTAGCCTCGGTACACGAAGCTTAGAATACCCTTGCAGACCAATTGCTTTAAAACTGTTCGATCGTTTGTATGGCCGCTATAGGATATAGTGATCCGATTTTTGGTTTTTAATTTTCTAAATCAGCATTAATGTCAATGAAAACTGTATTTCTCAAGAATGAAATAGATGTCTTAAAAAACACCAGAGTTATGCTCAATTACCCTTTTTGTCTAATCGTTCCTATGGCAGCTATAGGATATAGTGGTTAGATTTTGATGAAACTTATAGAATACGTTTAAATAGTTATTAAATAGAGTTTGCCAAGAAATAAATAAAATATCTTCAAAAATGTCGAAATTTTTACACTTTTCCCAATCGTTAATATGGCAGCTATGTGATTCCGGCTGTCCCTACTTATATACTACAAGCAACAGATTGCAAAGTTTCGGCCCGATAACTTTAAAACTGAGAGACTAGTTTACATAGCAACCGACAGACGGACATGGCTATATCGACTCGGCTGGTGATGCTGATCAAGAATGTATATACTTTATAGGGTCGGTGACGTCTCCTTCACTGCGTTACAAGCTTCTGGTCAAAATTATAATACCCTCTGCAAGGGTATAAAAATTGTTTGAATTAAAATTTACAGCAAATATATAAATATGTACACCATTTCTAACAGCACAGTGCTGAACAAAAAAATATTTTCATATATATAATATTATAATATTTTCATATATNGTTTGATCGTATCAAAAATGTTGATATAAATGACAAGACAGAATCATGTCTTCAATCATATTTATTAATCTGGGATTTTTAGGCTAATTTTTGTTAAGTTAAGTTAAGTTAAGTTATACATAAAAGTTATGGTCACCAAAGGTAGTTGCCTTCATGTTTTAATTTACTTTGATCTCAAAGATCGGATATATTTTGAAATCCTATTCATGTTACAAATCCATACGCGAAAAACATTCTCAATTTTTTGCATTGGTCAATTCTTCATATTTCTTCTTCATAAAATTTTTTTTTTCAGGTCATGAGGCATCCGGACCACGCTAGGGGAGGAATCCTACTATGGGCTCATCATGAGAAGATTGTGGTCATCGACCAGACATACGCATTTATGGGGGGCATTGACTTGTGTTACGGTCGCTGGGACGATCACCATCACCGCCTTACGGATCTGGGCAGTATCTCAACGCCTTCCGTTTCGGGCAGCACGCGTGAAAGCCCCAGCCTGTACTTCAGCAAGGACGATACGGATTCCGCATTCGGATCGCGTAAGTCTTCGCGGAACGCCCACTACGAAACGACAGCTAAAGAGCGGTCGCCTTCGCCGCCACCGAATGAGCCCAGTACCAGCAACGAGCTGAGGTCTTTAAAACCCGGCGATCGTCTGCTGATACCTTCAATGCTGGTGCCGAGTCCGGCCACGCCAGGTGATTCCGTCGTTGCGCTGGAGGGACTGAAACTCAATACTCCAGAGCTGGAGCGCAAGAACGTTCTAGACAGGCTGAAAAACAACGCAATTAAGGGGGCCCGAATGGGCAAAGACTTTATGTACCGGCTAACAGCCACGGACGCAGAGGGAAAGACGAGCGACGTATTCACTATGGAAACCGAGAATGTGACGGATCATGAGATGACTCTTGCTTCGGCCCCTGGAGGACAGGAGGTGACCGTAACCGCTTGTAGCACGCAAATACTCAGCGAGTTCTATGGACAGGCGAAGTACTGGTTCGGCAAGGACTACTCCAACTTCATACTCAAAGATTGGATGAACCTCAACTCGCCTTTCGTGGACATCATAGATCGAACCACCACGCCACGGATGCCTTGGCACGACGTAGGTATATGTGTCGTTGGTGCATCTGCGCGGGACGTTGCCCGCCACTTCATTCAGCGCTGGAACGCCATGAAGCTAGAGAAGCTCCGCGATAATAATCGTTTTCCCTATCTGATGCCCAAAAGCTACCATCAAGTGAGACTCAACACGCACCTGCAGCAGTTACAACAACGTCGCCAGCAGCGAGTTACCTGCCAACTTCTGCGGAGTGTCTCCACCTGGAGCTGCGGTTTCATTGAGGCTGATCTGGTAGAGCAGAGCATCCATGACGCTTACATACAGACGATTACCAAGGCTCAGCACTACGTTTACATTGAGAACCAGTTTTTTATTACATTGCAGTTGGGCGTGGGTGTGCCGGGGGCTAGCAATAATGTCCGTAACCAGATCGGTGAGAGTCTTTTTAAGAGGATCGTGCGGGCGCACAAGTATGTAACCAATTTTTCTCATGTGTTTTCTGGCTAATCTGCTTGCATTTCTTATAGGGAACGGAAGCCGTTTCGTGTTTATGTGATAATGCCGCTCTTGCCGGGCTTTGAAGGCGATGTGGGGGGCAGCACGGGAATAGCAGTAAGGGCTATTACCCACTGGAACTACGCCTCTATATCTAGGTAAAGCTTACAGTATATCATCGATTATTTTCTAATTTAACCCATTTATCACTATTAAAAATTATGTCATGATCGTTTATGCAACATTTAATATATACTATGAACATGTATGTATGTATATAGTTCATTTATATGTTTAAGTCCGATATTAATAAGTTTCTTATTAATTTGTTTGACCATCAATGCTGATCCATTTTATTCGTCTACTTAAATGAATAACTCTGATGTTTTTCAAGACAATTAATTCATTCTTAAGAAAAACAGTTTTCATAGACATTAAATCCGTTTTAGAAAAATAAATAAAAAAATCAAATCACAATATCCTATAGCGGCCATAACTGATCTGCACATGTACTGTAAGCTAGCCAAAGCTAGCATTCCTTTCTAGTTTTTTCTTTTCGCTTATAAAAAAAAACTTTTTTTAATATATGAACATAAGTAAAATCTGACTTCATTATAATCGTCCAGACCCAATTTCAGTTATCTTATTCAGAGATTGGCTCTTCGCGCCAATTGAAACACGTTAAAAAAAAACGTTCTTCTATTTCTTCTTTCTAATTTCTTCTTAAAACTGATCATTTTCAGAATTAACAAGAAAGGAAGGCTAGCTTCGGTACCCGAAGCTTAGAATACCCTTGCAGCCGTTCGATCGTTTATGTGGCAGCTATAGGATATAGTGATCCGATTTTTAGTTTTTGTTTTCTAAAACGGCTTTAATGTCTATGAAAACTGTTTTTCTCAAGAATGAATTAATTGTCTTGAAAAACACCAGAGTTATGCTCAATGACCAATTTTCTCCCATCGTTCCTATGGCAGTTATAAGATATAGTGGTCCGATTTGGATGAAACTTTCAGGATATGTTAAAATAATCAATAAACAGAGAACTTTAAAAAAATAAAAAAATTATATTGAAAAATGACGAATTTATGATACTTTTCTCAATCGTTCCTATGGCAGCTATGTGATTTAGTTTTCCGATTCCGGCCGTTCCGATTTATATACTACCTGCAACAGATTGAAGAATCGGTGGAAAGTTTCAGCCCGATAGCTTTAAAACTGAGAGACTAGTTTACATAGCAACCGACAGACGGACAGACAGACGGACATGGCTAGATCGACTCGGCTGGTGATGCTGATCAAGAATATATATACTTTATAGGGTCGGAGACGTCTCCTTCACTGCGTTACAAACTTCTGGTCAAAATTATAATACCCTCTGCAAGGGTATAATAATACCCAAAGGGTAAAGGGTATATTAAGTTTGTGCAAATGTATGTAACAGGCAGAAGGAGGCGTGGCAGACCCCGCAAAGTATATATATTCTTGATCAGCATGACGAGCTAATTCGATATAGCCATGTCCGTCTGTCCGTCTGGATAAACGAACGGATCTCAGAAACTGTAAGAGCTAGAGAAACCGTTTTACCAGTGACGATTCTCCTAATCCTGACGCAGATAAAGTTTATTTTATTTTTTTGCCGGTGCCACAATTTCTATTTTAACGTTTGCACTGCACTGCACAATTTTCAGGCTAATGACTTCAGCATTTTGGAGCATATATTTCTACCGATCCTGAAAATTTCATCAAGTTTGGTTAATTAGAAAGCGCACAATAAATACCTAAAGTTTACAGGGGCTAAACACAAAAAATCTGTTTGCGTAGCGTAACGTCGTACTTTCATGGGCCTCTTCAGTTTAGGGAACAAGAAAAAGTCACAGGCGGCCAGATCTGGGGAATACGGGGGCTGCGGCATCATTAGTGTGTTGTTTTTGGCCAAAAGTCGCGCACAAGCAACGATGTGTGAGCAGGTGCGTTATCGTGGTGCAGAAGCCAATTTTTGTTCTTCCACAAATCCGGCCGTTTCTGGCGGATTGCTTCGCGCAAATTGCGCATAACTTGCAGGTAATATTCCTTATTGACCGTTCTTCCCTGTGGCAAGAACTCATGATGCACCACGCCCCTGCAATCGAAGAAAACTGTCAGCAAAACTTTCACATTCGACCGAACTTGGCGCGCTTTTTTCGGTCTTGGTTCGTGCGGCAGCTTCCATTGGGATGATTGAACTTTGGTTTCCACGTCATAACCGTAAACCCACGATTCGTCACCAGTTATGACCCTCTGGAGCAAGTTTGGGTCGTCGCGGACAGAGTTTAACATCTCATTAGCATTGTTCATGCGATGCTGTTTTTGGTCGCAATTGAGCAATTTTGGTACGAATTTCGCGGCGAAAAATTGAAAAATCGAAGACGATACAAAACACGTGCAAGCAAAGCAGCTGTCAACAATTAAGTGAACATTAAAAATGGCCGAGCTTGTTGGCATAAGTGAGAGACATGTGTACCAACATAACGCCACAAAAAAATCGAAATTCGAATATACGTAACCCACGAAAATTCAAAATTCGCGATACTTTTTGAACAGACCACGTATGTATGAATGTGCGTCTTCAATATATTTATACTGTATTAGCTGTCGGTTCAAAAAGTTTGGGTTTGTCGAATGGTTACGACGTTCGACTTAAAACGCGAAGATCTTGGGTTCGAATCCCAGACCGGACTAGGTATGAATATATATATATATANATATATATATATTTTTTTTTTTTTGCTTATAACCAAATTTGTACAGGGTCTGTAACAGTCGGGAAACTCGACTGTAACGTTCTTAGTTCTTAAATAGTGACTTATAAGATATCGATCAATTATCTTTAAAAATAATACAAACAAAAAACTTAATCAATATATATGTAATAAGAAGTTCTAGTTCTTATAGAAAAAGAGACATAGCTAGATCGATTTTCCTAGTCACTATGACCATATCTTTTTTATCTTAACAAAAAAGTAAGAACGTTACAGTCGAGTTTCCCGACTGTTAAAGACCCTGTACCAATTTGGTTATAACCAAATAAAAAAAAAATTAGATAAATAAATACTGAGTATAGCCTGGGGTTCGAACCTGATACTTCCGTATTATGAGTCAAACGCCCGACCATTACACCACCATATACTCATCGAGAGTGTAGCTTTTACAGTATAAGGCGCACATTCATACATATGTATATGAAGGCAACATTCATACATATGTATATGAAGGTAGTGCGTTCTCAGCGGAACGCAAGCGATTTACTGTTTATTTGAGCAAATAAACAGATAACTTATTTTTAGCGCCTCTAAACTTTGCGTATTTATTGTGCCCTTTCTAATTAACCAATCTTGATGAAATTTTAGGATCGGTAGAAATCTATGCTCCAATTGCATGCAAATTTTATTAAAAATTTAGCTTAAAAACAAGAAAGGAAGGCTAGCTTCGGGTACCCGAAGCTTAGAATACCCTTGCAGACCAGATGCCTTTAAGCCGTTCGATCGTTTGTATGGCAGCTATAGAATATAGTGATCCGATTTTTGGTTTTTAATTTTCTAAAACGGCATTAATGCCTATGAAAACTGGAATGAATGAATGAATTAATTGTCTTGAAAAACACCAGAGTTATGCTTAATGACGCATTATCTCACATCGTTCCTATGGCAGCTATAGGATATAGTGGTCCGATTTTGATGAAACTTTTAGGATGAGTTAAATTAGTCATTGAAACGAGTTTCCTAAAAATGAAATGTCTCCTTCACTGCGTTACAAACTTCTGGTCAAAATTAAAATACCCTCTGCGAGAGTATAATTTTGCAGTGCAGAGCGGTGTGGCACCGACAAGCAAAAATAAACTTCAGCTGCGTCAGTATTAGGAGAATCTGTACAGGTAATATGGTTCTTCTAGCTCTTACAGTTGCTGAGATCCGGACAGACAGACGGACATGGCTATATCGACTCAGCTTGTCATGCTGACCAAGAATATATACTTTGTGGTGTCGCATCCTTGTGCCTGTGACATACATTTGCACAAACTTAATATACCCTTTACCCTTTGGATACAGGGTCTAAAAATATAAAAAAAGCATATTTCAGAGCAATAGACTTTATTTCAATTAAGTTTTTTAATGAAAAGATCTTTAACATTATTTATATTACAGGGATATCTGGTAAACCTGCCATTGAAGTTCCTTAACAAAGAAGTGCTTACGCCGCCCGGAACCAGCAAGGAGGGCCTCATTCCCACCTCTGTGTGGACATAGTCTGCCATTAGTCTCCTAGACACAAATAACATCCTGGGAACACTCCGTATTCCTTATTGTCTTCATCATTAACAAATCATATATTTTGTATATTGTACATACAAACACTTAGATGAATATAGATTCCACCTACATTTTCCCGTACTTTAAATTCTGCCTTGCGATTAGTTAAAATATTTATATGTACATAGATCCTAAATGTTACTCTTTTTTATGATGTTTAAACAGTATTTTATAAAGTTTTAAAAAGTTAATAAATTCATATGAAGTGCAAATTAAAATATAATTGTTTTTTAATGGGGTAATTGCAAAAAAAAAATGTTTAAATAGTCATTAAAAAGAGTTTTCCAAGAAATAAATAAATTTAAAATATACCGAATTTAGGTCACTTTTTCCCAATCGTTCCTATGGCAGCTATGTGATGTAGTGTTCCGATTGCGGCCGTTCCGACTTATATACTACTTGCAACAGATTGAAGGATTGATTCAAAGTTTCAGCCAGATAGCTTTAAAACTGAGAGACTAGTTTACATAGCAACCGACACGGACAGACAGACGGACAGACGGACTCGGCTGGTGATGCTGATCAAGAATATATATACTTTATAGGGTCGGAAATGTCTCCTTCACTGCGTTACAAACTTCTGGTCAAAATTATAATACCCTCTGCAAGGGTATAAATATATAAATCTTAATTTTTAAAAGAAATTAAGAGAGAATATGTATTGAATTTTTTTACATTATTGATTCGTTTGTAAGAATCGAACCGGCCTTTTTAATAGTTTTTTGCTAATATTAAAAAAAATAAAAAATTATTTAAATTTAATAATAATTTAAAATTGGGTAGTCAATGAGTGTTGCTATTTTTATACCCTTGCAGAGGGTATTATCATTTTGACCAGAATTTTGCAAAGCGGTGATAGAGACATCTTTAAAGTATATATATTCTGTGTCCGTCAAACTGCCTGTCTGTTTCTACGCAAACAAGTTTCTCAGTTTTTCACATACTTTTCTATTTCACGATTTTCTCCCATCGTTTCTATGGCATCTAATAGATTAAAAAGTCTGATTTTAATAATACATTCAGGATAGGTTATAATAGTAATTCAATAATGATGTATAAATCAATAAATTATCTTTAAAATTGCAAATTCATGGCCCTTTTTCCCAATTGATCCTATGGCAGATATATATACTGCAAAACCTTTTATGATACATAACTTCAACCACCCAAAGCAGCTGATTACTTGATGGATACAATACGATTTATCTTACCATCCAATTTTTCGATTTTAGTAAGGTCCGCCAAGTGAGCTAGCCATTATATCCCACTCGTTTAAATTTGTTTCATTTGTCATAAGACATTTTAACATTTACAGATTTATCCATATGTATTTATCAATTGGATTTGACGTACGCCTTTGTACGAGAAACAAGCCCATTTCATATTCCGTGTTTGGGGGACCTCGGACATATTGTCTAATTGACCACGAACATATTGTCTAAAGCCTAAATTACAAAAAGAACAATTTTGCTTTCATCAGATCATATTATGTCGGTTAGGGGCCAATCAATGTGTTCTGTGGCCAAATCCTTTTGTGCAATGGGGTCTTGTGACCAAGGAAGAGACTTTTTTGGACTTTTCCATTAATCGAAGACGAACTGTCACAAAACTAACTACCAAATCGAATTAGTTATTAATAGTTTTTTACAAAAGGTGGGTCCTGCTGTAGCGCACTACGCACCTGGTATATGTTGCAGAAGTCCTGCGCTTACAACAACGTGTTTCCGATGTCTTATCATAATTCGAAGCATTATTAATCATTTCAGCTGAGCATTCTAACACATTTGTAGTTTTTGTTTACGTTTTTCCAAGATTTTTCAGTTCAACTACCAATTCTGTCTTTTCGTTAGGAACAACATATGGAACAAAACCACAAGCATAAGATTTTATAGAAGAATAAATTTCGAAATACCATTTAAACTATTAGGCTTACTTACTAATAAAATGGAAGTCGTTTAAACTAATTTTTTTACTGCATACCCCAAGCACCACTATTTTTATGAACTGCCTTTTTTTGGCGCATTTTACAAAATAAGTGAAAAAGAATAAAGAAGATAGCAAAAGTAATGGACATTTTTCGCGATTCCATTCTTCGATTTGCATTCTACCAAAGCATAGTCAAATAAATCAATTTGCGTGGGTGATCATGTGAAAAAATGGTTTTGACTGTTATAGGCACCGCACTACTATTTTTCTCAACACAACTGTACAAACGTTTATTTAATATATTTTGCTTTTATTCCATTTTCTTTCGGAGTGATCATGTATTAAAACGATTTTCCATTCGCTAGTGCGCAGCGAGTCGTATCATGCGTTTTTAAACCAATTAAAAACAAAAAAAGACTAGTTGCCTTCAAACCTTTCTATAGTTTGTATGGCAGCTATAGCATATAGTGATCCGATTTATGGTTTTGCATTTTCTAAATTGGCTTTAATGTAACTATCTGCCATTAAATTCTTGTGACCACATTTTCATAAACTTTTGGATGCACTTTATTATTAATTAAATCTACCAAGCTACTTTATACAAATAATTTCGGAAATGGTTTTTTTTTATTGCTTTTTTTTCGATTATTTCTAAAGACAAGTAAGAACGTTACAGTCGAGTTTCCCGACTGTTAAAGACCCTGTACCAATTTGGTTATAAGCAAAATAAATCAAAATGAAAAAAAAGTTCTAGCCTAGGGTTCGAACCTGAGGCTTCCGTATTATCAGTCAAACTATTGCACCACCATATACTCATCAAAGCGGGTAGCTATTACAGTATATGTAAATACGTGGTCTGTTCAAAAAGTATCATTAATTTTGAATTTTCGTGGGTTACGTATATTCGAATTTCGATTTTTTTGTGGCGTTATGTTGGTACACATGTCTCTCACTTATGCCGACAAGCTCGGCCATTTTTAATGTTCACTTAATTGTTGACAGCTGCTTTGCTTGCACGTGTTTTGTATCGTCTTCGATTTTTCGATTTTTGCCGCGAAATTCGTACCAAAATTGCTTAATTGCGACCAAAAACAGCATCGCATGAACATTGCTAATGAGATGTTAAACTTTGTCCGCGACGACCCAAACTTGCTCCAGAGGGTCATAACTGGTGACGAATCGTGGGTTTACGGTTATGACGTGGAAACCAAAGTTCAATCATCTCAATGGAAGCTGCCGCACGAACCAAGAGCGAAAAAAGCGCGCCAAGTTCGGTCGAATGTGAAAGTTTTGCTGACAGTTTTCTTCGATTGCAGGGGCGTGGTGCATCATGAGTTCTTGCCACAGGGAAGAACGGTCAATAAGGAATATTACCTGCAAGTTATGCGCAATTTGCGCGAAGCAATCCGCCAGAAACGTCCGGATTTGTGGAAGAACAAAAATTGGCTTTTGCACCACGATAACGCACCTGCTCACACATCGTTGCTTGTGCGCGACTTTTTGGCCAAAAACAACACACTAATGATCCCCAACACACACCGTATTCCCCAGATCTGGCCCCCTGTGACTTTTTCTTGTTCCCTAAACTGAAGAGTCCCATGAAAGGACGACGTTACGTTACGCTTGACGAGATAAAGGCGGCATCGAAGGAGGAGCTGAACAAGAATATCTAATGGGGATTATTTTAAAGGGGACAAAATAGATATTCATAAATAAATAAATAACTTTTGAAAAAACACAAAATTCGCGATACTTTTTGAACAGCCCTCGTATATTGAAGGCGAACATTCATCCATATGTACAAGGATATGAAGTTAGTGCGTTCTCAGCGGCACTTACTAGAAAAATCAACCCCGGCCCGCAAGCTATTTACCGTTTATTTGAGCAAATAAACACAGCGCCTTAAAATTTTGCGTATTTATTGTGCGCTTTCTAATTAACCAATCTTGATGATATAATCAGGATCGGTAGAAATCCAGGCTCCAATTGCATGTAAGTTTTACAAAAAACAAACTTAATATACCCTTTATCCTTTGGGTACATTGTCTAAAAATACTTGGTGTGCCATCTTTGTTTGGCTCACTTAACATATGGAGTTTTTCAGTATCTACAGGAAATAATTAAGATAATGACCAAGCTTGGGCTTCAAAAGATTACTCTTGCATATTCTTGAAAGTAAAAAGTACTGGCCATCAAACGAGTTTTGTCTCACAATCTGTATTTATAAATATGTGATCGATCAGCTACCCGTTTTGCATGCTCCCTGAGTTTTCTCACACACACATGCGTGTGCACTATCGCTCTCACCCTTGCCCCTAACATAATAAAAGCACGTGTTGTCTTTGATATTTAGATCTCGAGCCACCTACTCTCCCATTCCTTTCCCATTGGCAGACCAGTTTTGGACTGTTTTGATTTTCGGGCACCGAAGCTAGTCTTCCTTTCTTGTTAAAAGTTATTTTATTCAAAAATGTTTGCCTCATGTGGTTGCTTAGCTGCCAGAAAAATAACGCCTTAAAGTGCGCAAGTTATTAGACCCTGTACCCAAAGGGTAAAGGGTAAGTTTGTGCAAATGTATGTAACAGGCAGAAGGAGGCGTGGCAGACCCCACAAAGTATATATTCTTGATCAGCATGACGAGCTTAATCGATATAGTCATGTCCGTCTGTCCGTTTGTCCGTCCGTCCGGATGAACACACGGATCTCAGCAACTGTAAGAGCTAGAGTAACCATATTACCAGTGTAGATTCTGCTAGCACTGACGCAGCTGAAGTTTTTTTTTCGGTGCCACACCCACCGCCCTTGCAATTTGCATTTGAATATTTGCACTGCCCTGCACTGCACAATTGTAAAATTTACATCCAATTGGAGCATAGATTTCTACCGATCTTGAATATTTCATCAAGATTGGTTAATTAGAAAGCGCACAATAAATATCTAAAGTTAACAGGCGCTAAACACAAGTAATTTCCTCAAACAAACGGTAAATCGCTTACGTTCGGTGGTTGATTTTTCTCGGAAGTGCCGCTGCAGCTGCCACTACCTTCATATACATATGTATGAATGTGTGCCTTCAATATATTTATACTGTATTAGCTGCTAATTTATAAAGTTTTGTGTGGTCGAATGGATACGACGTTTGATTGAAAGCGTGAAGATATTGGGTTCGAGTCCCAGACCGGACTCGGTGTAAATATATATATTTATACCCTTGCAGAGGGTATTATAATTTTGACCAAAAGTTTGTAACGCAGTGAAGGAGACATTTTCGACCCTATAAATTATATATATTCTTGATCAGCATCACCAGCCGAGTCGATCTAGCCATGTCCGTCTGTCTCTCCGTCTGTCGGTTGGGAAAAACGATTGGGAAAAACTGCCATAAATTCGCCATTTTTTAAGATAACCAATTCATTATTTAGAAATACATTTTTAATGACTATTTTAACGTATCCTGAAAGTTTCATCAAAATCGGACTACTATATCCTATAGCTGCCATAGGAACGATGGGAGAAAATGGGTCATTGAGCATAACTCTGGAGTTTTTCAAGACAATTAAATCATTCTTGAGAAATACAGTTTTCATAGACATTAAAGCCGCTTTAGAAAATTAAAAACCAAAAATCGGATCACCATCCTAATATAGCTGTCATATAAATGATCGCACAGTGTTAAGGCAACTGGTCTGCAAGGGTATTCTAAGCTTCGGGTACCAAAGCTAACCTTCCTTGATTGTTTTTTTTGGTTTTGATTTATTTTGCTTATAAGCAAATTTGTACAGGGTCTGTAACAGTCGGGAAACTCGACTATAACGTTCTGTTTTTATCTACCAGGGGACGGACTGCGATCCTGAATCGTCTGCAGGAGGCGGGAATTGACGTGCCCCAGAATTACATCTCGTTCCACAGTCTGCGCAACCACTCATTCCTAAACAACACTCCCATTACGGAGCTGATCTACGTGCACTCCAAGCTACTGATCGCCGATGACCGCGTTGTTATCTGCGGCTCTGCAAACATTAACGACCGATCGATGATCGGCAAACGCGATTCAGAAATTGCTGCTATAATAATGGACGAGGAGTTCGAGGATGGACGCATGAACGGAAAAAAGTACCCGAGCGGCTAATTCGCCGGGCGTCTTCGCAAATATCTGTTCAAGGAACACTTAGGTAAGATAGGGTTTTTATACCCTTGCAGAGGGTATTATAATTTTGACCAGAAGTTTGCAACGCAGTGAAGGAGACATTTCCGACCCTATAAAGTATATATATTATTGATCAGCATCACCAGCCGAGTCGATCTAGCCATGTCCGTCTGTCCGTCTGTCTGTCCGTCTGTCTGTCCGTCTGTCGGTTGCTATGTAAACTAGTCCCTCAATTTTAAAGCTATCGGGCTGAAACTTTGCACCAACCCTTCAATCTGTTGCAGTTAGTATATAAGTCGGAACGGCCGGAATCGGAACACTACATCACATAGCTGCCATAGGAACGATTGGGAAAAAGTGTCATAAATTCGCCATTTTTAAAGATATATTGTTTATTTCTTCTCTATTTAATAGCAATTTTAACATATCCTGAAAGTTTCATCAAAATCGGACTACTATATCTTATAGCTGCCATAGGAACGAAAGGAAAAAATGGGTCATTGAGCATAACTCTGGTGTTTTTTAAGACAATTAATTCATTCTTGAGAAAAACAGTTTTCATAGGCATTAAAGACTTTTTAGAAATTTAAAAACAAAAGATCGGATCACTATATCCTATAGCTGCCATACAATCGATCGAACAGTTTAAAGGCAACTGGTCTGCAAGGGTATTCTAAGCTTCGGGTACCGAAGCTAGCCTTCCTTTCTTGTTTTAATATCTGATTCTTCTAAACTATGATATTACCTCTATTCACAGGCCTTCTGGAAGGGCAGGGTTCCCGCCGTTCCGACATGGATATTAGCGATCTAGTTTGCGACAAGTTCTGGAACGGCACCTGGCGTCAAATTTCCACGCGGAATACGGAGATATATAACGAGGTGTTTAAGTGCATTCCCACAGATTTCGTAAAGACCTTTGCCAGTTTGCGAAAATACCAAGAGGTTCCACCACTGGTAAAAACGGATCCTGAGTTGGCCGCCAATAAAGCCAACGAAATTCAGGTACATAAATGTTGATGAAAACAAACATAAACTTGTTATTACGTTTTTAATTCTATTCCCAATTATTGATCGTTTCCAAGTTATTTAAATACTCGTATTATGGTTAAATAATTTTTTAAATAGCTAGCTAATAGACTAGCTTCGGGTTTAGAATTACTTTGCCTTCAAATCGCTCGAACGGCACTTTTTTACAATTGTTCCTATGGCAGCTATGTGATGTAGTGTTCCGATTTCAGTTGTTCCGACTTATGTACTACCTGCAACAGAGTTTCAGCCCTCTAACTTTAAAACTGAGAGACTAGTTTACATAGCAACCGACAGACGGACAGACAGACAGACGGACATAGCTATATCGACTCGGCTGGTGATGCTGATCAAGAATATATATGCTTTATAGGGTCGGAAATGCCTCCTTCACTGCGTCACCTCTGGTCAAAATTATAATATCCTCTGCAAAGTTATAAAAACGAAAATTCGGGTTTTTATAATATTTTCAGGATAGGTAAATGACTATTTTAACCTATTCTGAAAGTATTATCAAACACAAAATATATGCCAAATGACCCATTCTATCCTATCATTCCTATGGTAGCTAAAGGATATAGGCGTACGATTTTTGTGTGACTTGCAGGATTGGTTAGAATATTTATTAGACCCTGTACCCAAAGGGTAAAGGGTATATTAAGTTTGTGCAAATGTATGTAA
The DNA here is from genome assembly GCA_021224005.1 of Drosophila setifemur. Classification (NCBI taxonomy): domain Eukaryota; kingdom Metazoa; phylum Arthropoda; class Insecta; order Diptera; family Drosophilidae; genus Drosophila; species Drosophila setifemur. The sequence continues at coordinate 1,022,292 of JAJJHY010010898.1, forward strand.
CAGGCAGAAGGAGGCGTGGCAGACCCCGCAAAGTATATATATTCTTGATCAGCATGACGAGCTAATTCGATATAGCCATGTCCGTCTGTCCGTCTGGATAAACGAACGGATCTCAGAAACTGTAAGAGCTAGAGAAACCGTTTTACCAGTGAAGATTCTCCTAATACTGACGCAGATAAATTTTATTTTATTTTTTTGCCGGTGCCACAATTTCTATTTTAACGTTTGCACTGCACTGCACAATTTTCAGGCTAATGACTTCAGCATTTTGGAGCATAGATATCTACCGATCCTGAAAATTTTATCAAGATTGGTTAATTAGAAAGCGCACAATAAATACCTAAAGTTTACAGGCGCTAACCACAAATAATCTGTTTATTTGCACAAACAAACGGTAAATCGCTTGCGTTCGGTGGTTGATTTTTCTCGGAAGTGCCGCTGCAGCTGAGCTGCCACTACCTCCGTATACATATGTATGAATGTGCGCCTTCAACATATTTTTACTGTATTAGCTGCCGGTACAAAAAGTTTGGGTTTGTCGAATGGTTACGACGTTCGACTTAAAACGCGAAGATCTTGGGTTCGAGTCCCAGACCGGACTCGGTGTGAATATATATTTTTATTTGGTTTTTTTTTATTTTGCCTAAAACCAAATTTGTACAGGGTCTGTAACAGTCGGGAAACTCGACTGTAACGTTCTTACTTGTTTAAGTATGTATTTCGAGGAATTTCAAAATGAGCCCCAAAAATACGCAATTGATTTGTTTTGCTGAACAGGTATCCAATTGTCAAATGATGTTACGTCATATTCCTAATTTTAGACCCTGTACCCAAAGGGTATATTAAGTTTGCGCAAATGTATGTAACAGGCAGAAGGAGGCGTGTCATCAGCATGATGAGCTGAGTCGATATAGCCACGTCTGTCTGTCCGTCCGTCCGTCCGTCTGTCCGTCCGGATAAACGAACGGAACTCAGCAACTGTAAGAGCTAGAGTAACCATATTACCAGTGTAGATTCTGCTAGTACTGACGCAGATGAAGTTTATTTTTTTTTGGGTGCCACACCCACCGCCCCTGCAATTTGTATTTGAATATTTTGCTCTGCCCTGCACTGCACAATTTTCAAGCTAAAATTTTTGTAAAACTCACATGCAATTGGAGATTGAATTTCTACCGATCCTCAAGATCATAAAGATTGGTTAATTAGAAAGCGCTCAATAACAACAAGCAATCTGTTTAGCTTGTTGTAAGCGCCTGTAAACTTTGGGTATTTGCTCGAACAAACGGCAAATCGCTTGCGTTCGGTGGTTGATTTTTCTAGGAAGTGCCGCTGAGAACGCTCTAAATTCATATACATGTATGCATGTATGAATGTCCGCCATCAATATATTAGCTACTGGTTCGATAAGTATGTTTTGGTCCAATGGTTTGGACGTCTGCTTAAAATGACGGAGGTATCAGATTCGAGCCCCAGACAGACCAAAACTAGTATCATCAAAATCGGCCTACTATATCCTATAGCTGCCATAGGAACAATGAGAGAAAATTGGTCATTGAGCATAACTCTGGTGTTTTTCAAGACAATTAATTCATTCATTCATTCCAGTTTTCATAGACATTAATGCCGTTTTAGAAAATTAAAAACCAAAAATCGAATCGCTATATCCTATATCTGCCGTACAAACTGTCGAACGGCTTAAAGGCAACTGGTCTGCAAGGGTATTCTAAGCTTCGGGTACCGAAGCTAGCCTTCCTTTCTTGTTTTTTTTTCTTTTTGATTTATTTTGCTTATAACCAAAATGGTGCAGGGTCTTTAACAGTCGCGAATCTCGACTGTAACGTTCTTACTTGTTAACTTGCGGAAACCGTTAATCCTTTTTTCCCTTTTTGATGCATAAAGTAAGGATATGTATATCAAATTCAAACCCAGTTCCTACATCAACCCTCTGTTTGCCAAAATAAACCAATTTAGAGCATTGCTGAGCTGTTTTCCTACCCTTTGCATTTCGATTAGTTCCCACGCGTAGGTAGCTGCAGCAGGGTCTGTGCAGCGTTGTACGTGTATTGTGACCCAACTTGCCATTCGTCGCCAGCTCCAAAACGGCTAAGATACCTAAACGCCAAACTTCCCAATAAGCTCACGTATACGCACACTTGCAGAATGTGGCGCAACAAGCTCCCGATCTCTCCGGACCTTTGGCGTTCCGTTAAAAACCTGCTGCCGCTGCACAGAAAACAAAAGTGAACAGGGTCTCCCTGCACATGCACCCCCTTTCGTCACAAATCGTTCGTTGGGCTCCAAACTCCGAACCTCAGTACGTTGCCTTCGTTCTGCGCTCGCGAGCTTCGTATCTCGATTTGTGCCCGGTTCTAGTAGGTTAAGCCATTCGGCTTGCTCTCGGATGGGGCTCGGATAACACTCCCAATCCATTTGGCGCTCGGCTCCACTCGCCAGTCAGTCGGCAGGCAGAGCAGAGAGCAGCTCGCAGCTTTTTGGTGGGGATCGCAGTATCGGAAATTTGCATTGACAGATTGCAGTACAGCGCTTCGCTGACGTAGTTTAATTTGGTTGTACCGCTGCAATTTACGGTAGGCCGTGGTATTAATATTAATAACCACTATGCTCTCTGGCATAGTGGAATGCATTTGATTACATTTTTTGTTGGCGGGCAGTCATCGTGTCGCTATAATATAACCTGTTAACTTGAGACAACCGTTTCGGTTTCGTTTTATTGCCGTTTTTTTTTTATTTTAACCAACCACTCAAATTTGCACATTTTGCTGAATGAGTTTCGTGTGTGCTCCGGAAACAATTAAAACGAATCAACAATTTGTTATTCACATAACAATAAAACACAGTAAAACACTAAATATACACTAGTATACTAAACCGAAAAATTCGATTCCAACAAAAGTAAATTCCCATCCAACATCAAACCCTCGAAGTCGCCTAATTAAGTGCTGATCTAGCGATTCCTTTTGTGAAACATCAATCAAATCAAAGAATATGTGTCAAAGGTGCAGAAGTGAATGTAATAATATGAAACGCCCTGAAATGCAACGGGCTTCTGTTTATTTTGTAGAAATGTTTCCCCCCCTTTTACGCGAGCAGAGCGGCTGACCAGCAAGAGCCGGAAAAAAACAAGTTTCTGGCAAATGACAATGAAAATCTTTTTTGCAATTTTAAGGGAAATACTATCAAAGCAGAGCTGACTTAGAGCTGATTAAGAACTTTGGCTGGGTGAATACCGAGGCTAAAGCAAATAGAGTTGACTTATTATATCGAATTTAACTAAATGAGCGGTATACACTTAAAGCGGCCTACTGTATTCCGAAGAATAATGACAGCGGTTACAGACATTTGAAACCATTGCCACGATAACTACAAGCAACAGTAATACAAGTGAAACAGTTGTGGAACACAATAAAACACCAGAGAGGGAAAATGTCAGCCAACCAACCAAAGGATACGGCACTTAAAACGAAAGAAAAGGCATTTGAAGCCATATCACCCCCTGCACAAACAACTGTTCTGTCAAAGAAAGAAACCTCCATCACGACTTTGTCATTGTTTAATCAGCTGGATTGCAGCAGCAACAACACAGCATCGCTAACAGTTACACCATCTACACAAACAACAACGAACACACCCTCCGCCGCTTTTCTGACAGCTGCCGCGCCATTCGACGCCTCCTCTGCTGCAAATAATATTGACTTAAAGCCGCCAGTAAAACCTCGGCGATCCTTCAGCACGCCCAGCAGCATTGCCATAGTCTTGGGCACTAAGCGGGGATCGGCGGCCGTGACTGGCAGTATTGTCGCAAATAATATAAACGCTTTTCGATCTCATCTTTACCAGAGCGTCAGAAAGAATGCAACTACAAAAATAAAAATCACCAATGCCACACCCACACGAAAAACTGCAGGAGCGGCACCACGGTAGCAGGAAGAGATTGCGGTAAAATAACATCAAAGAGACATCTTGATCGATACGATTCCACAGCCCATAGATAGGTAAGTGTGTTAAATAATTTGCTGGGAAAAGGAAGACAGTATTATACGATTGCAGAGTATTTTTAAGTCGATTTAAATTTCCACCATGCAATATCACAAAGACCTAATTTGTTAATATAAGTTAATTTAATTAATTTTGTTGGTAATTTGGTAATATATTCCGAAATTTCGATTGATTTAAATTTACATAGATTTTGATTAAGTTTCGCCAATGGGAATTCAATTTCTCTGCGAAATTTAATTATGTGTTATTAAATACATATATATATGTACACCAATGAATTAAATTGCCAAAAACTGAATGCAATCAAAAGACAATGTAAAATTTATCGGCTATCTCTTCCCAATTAATAATCATTGTAAATTAAATGAGCAGCATAATCCGAAATTATCTGTGCGAAATATTGAATAAATAACCTTGAGAGTGACTAGTTTTGTAAATAATAATAGGACAATTGGCCGGGACTCGCGAGAATGAATTTATGACTTATCGGTAGTCATCTTAGTCAAAAGGATCTTGCCGCTATTTAAACTAATCTCCGCTCATTAAATATGCGCAGTGCACTGCAAGCATTTCTATTTGGCAGATACGCACAACATGTCACAAATTAACGATGATGTAGCTGTTAATTTTTGTGCGTGGACGAAAGAGCAAAAACCGGAAGTTTCTTGCATTTATATTTATATGCATTTCTTGTCGGGCAAAATGCATCTTGGATGTGCACTCGTGTTTCTGCCGTATATATGCATTTTAATTAAATTGCTGTTGAATCTCCCTCGTTGTATGCAAATTATGCATACATTTACTAAACCATCGATTTGGCTGTATTCTGTTTTTCATTCTGCTGTTGCTTTTGTTTGGATTCTGCCACCATCAACCAGGAAACCAGGTGCTTTTTACATATCTCTGAGTACGTTTAATGTGCCGCAAATGTTTTGTCAATTGGGTCCTCCACTGACCGCTCCCTTATTGCAATCGCCCCTATAAGTACGTATCTAAAAACATCGTCGACTCTTGTTGCTTTTTGACGGAAAACCACTATATCCTATAGCTGCCATAGAAAAGATGGGAGAAAATTGGTAATTATACCCTTGCAGAGGGGATTATAATTTCCGAGACATTTCCGACCCTATAAAGTATATATATTCTTGATCAGCATCACCAGCCGAGTCGATCTAGCCATGTCCGTCTGTCTGTCCGTCTGTCTGTCTGTCTGTCTATCCGTCTGTCGGTTGCTATGTAAACTAGGCTCTCAGTTTTAAAGGCTGAAACTTTACACCAATCCTTCAATATGTTGCAGGTACTATATAACTCACATAGCTGACATAGGAACGATTGGGAAAAAGTGCCATAAATTAGTTTTTTTTTTTAAGATAAATTATTTATTTTTTAGGAAACTCTTTTTAAGGCTATTTTAACTTATCCTAAAAGTTTCATCAGAATCGGACAACTATATCCTATAGCTGCCATAGGAACGATGGGAGAAAATGGGTCATTGAGCATAACTCTGGTGTTTTACAAGACAATAAATTCATTCTTGAGAAATACAGTTTCCATAGACAGTAAAGCCGATTTAGAAAATTAAAAACCCAAAAATCGGATTAGTATATCCTATAGCTGCCATACAAACGTTTCCATAGACAGTAAAGCTGATTTAGAAAATTAAAAACCCAAAAATCGGATTAGTATATCCTATAGCTGCCATACAAACGATTGAACGGTAGCTATACAGCTATGGTATATAGTGGTCCGATTTCTTGGGTTTTTTCATTTTCTAAATTGGCTTGAAGTACATTGTACAAGAATGAATTGATTATATTGATTAACACCAGAGTTATGGACAATGACTTTGAGACTTGTTTGCGTTGAAACAGACAGACAGGCTAGATCGACTCGGCGGGTGACTTTGATCAGGAATATATATACTTTATAAGGTCGGATATGTCTCCAATGTGGGGCTATGTGATGTAACATTCCGATTCCGGCGATACAGATGTTCAAAACTAGAACCAGTTCAATATTTTCAAGGCCAGATTTGAAGAAAATCGTAAGAGAATTCACTCTTACTTTAAGTCAAAGTCTAAGCCTATTGATGTATTTAGACTCCTTTAATGAAAAATAATGTAAAGATCATTTGCCATTTTAGGCTCGCACCCCTTCTCCTTCGCAATTGTTTATATATGTATGTAAACCTATGCTATTATGTAGTATATGTTCAAGATGTATTAAAATAAATTGTTTTATATATAAAGGTGGTAGTTACTGGAATAACGGTCGCACTTTCTTTTTTTTTAGAATCTTAGATATTCTTTGATTATAACATACGAGTATGTATATTGCTGTCCTTGATTTTTTTGCTGTTCTTGATTCATTACCACTTTATTTTTACAAACCTTAGAGACATATTTAATCATTGATACAAAAATTCGAATCCCTTTTTATACCTTTGCAGAGGGTATTATAATTTTGACCAGAAGTTTTTAACGCAGTGAAGAAGACATTTCCGACCCTATAAAGTATATATATTCTTGATCAGCATCACCAGCCGAGTCGATCTAGCCATGTTCGTCTGTCTGTCTGTCCGTCTGTCTGTCCGTCTGTCGGTTGCTATGTAAACTAGTCTCTCAGTTTTAAAGCTATCGAGCTGAAACTTTGTACCGACCCTTAAATCTGTTGCAGGTAGTATATAAGTCGGAACGGCTGGAATCGGGGCACTACATCACATATCTGCCACAGGAACGATTGGGAAAAAGTTCCTTAAATTCTCAGTTTTTTAAGATAATTAATTTATTTCTTAAGAAATTTAGGGTAAGGGTATATTAAGTTTGTACAAATGTATGTAACAGGCAGAAGGAGGCGTGGCAGACCCCACAAAGTATATATATTCTTGATCAGCATGACGAGCTGAGTCGATATAGCCATGTCCGTCTGTCCGCCTGTCCGTCTGTCCGTCCGTCTGTCCGTCCGTCCGGATGAACACACGGATCTCAGCAACTGTAAGAGCTAGAGTAACCGTATTACCAGTGTAGATTCTCCTAATACTGAGTCAATTAGAGTTTATTTTTTTAAGTCGGCGCCACGCCCATCGCCCCCGCAATTTGTATTCGAATTTTTGCACTGCCCTGCAATGCACAATTTTCAAGCTAAAATTTTTTTAAAAATACTCATGCAATTAAAACGCGAAGATCTTGGGTTCGAATCCCAGACCGGACTCGGTGTGAATATATATTTTTTTTTGTTTTGATTTATTTTGCTTAGAACCAAATTTGTACAGGGTCTGTAACAGTCGGGAAACTCGACTGTAACGTTCTCACTTGTTTTTTACATATTTTTTGACTCTGTATCCAGAGGGTAAAAGGGTTTCTTCAGTGTGTGCAAATGTATGCAACACGCAGAAGGAGGTGTGGCAGACCCCACATATGTATTCTTGATCAGCTTGAGAAGTTAAGTCTGTCTGTCCGTCAGGATGGAGAACCCATATTACCAATGCAGATTCTCCTAATAATGAGGCTATTGAAGTTAAGTCCATACCCACCGCCTCCTTAATTTGCTTTTTTACGTTCTTAGGTTTTAACTATAAACTGCACAAGCTAGAATCTTGCTTTTACACACGAAATTGGATCATGAATTTCGAACGATCCTGAAAATTAAATTAAGTTTGGTCAATTATGAGACGCATAAGAAATATGCAAAGCTTACAGCCGCTGTATACTCGTATGTTATATTAAAGAAATGCAAATGTATGTAACACAGAGAAGGAGACCCCCAAAGGTATCCAAAGTATAAACAGTGCAACTAGAAAAATCGATCTAGCCGATCTTACAACCCCATATCTCGGAATCTAGAATAGGTACAGGTACATATCCAAATGGGAACGATATGCAACGCCCCTTCCCACCCACTAATTTAAATTTTTGCCACGACCACACACCTCCCGCTAACTCAACCTGCATTTAATTAAACCTTTTATGATAGCGATATACATTTAATGCGTAGCGATTTGTGCTAATATTGCTAATATATGTATATACATGTAACGAAATTTTTCGCAGATAGGGTAATTTTTTAAGGCTTTGTGATTAACAAAATGTTGCATGATGTTGCTGCTCGGATGCCAAAATAATATAAGTTATTCATATAGTTGTGATTTAAATTGGAAAGGAATGCAAGCTTCGAAGATCGACGCTTATAATACCCTTACTCAAACGATGCTTTTGATTGTTTTTATAACAGTCGTAGGACAAAGTAGTCCGACTTTATTAGAAAATAGAAAATAGGTCTAACAAATTTTGGTGTTTGGCAGAATTCGCAGAATTGCCAGCCAATGTATTGACTATTATATATCTTTAACTGTACAGTTTTTTGTAACACCAGTTCTTCTCTCTCTACCACCAACGGCCAAGCGAAACGAAAGCACTTGCAAGTGATAAAATTATATTTGTACTCTTGCGGAGGGTATTTTAATTTTAAACCAGATGCTTGCAAAGCCAGTGATGGAGACATCTACGACCCTCTAAAGTATATATTTTTTGATCAGCATCACTAGCCGAGCCGATACAACCATGTACGTCTGCCTCTGTTAAAAAAAAATTAGCAAATTTTTTTTAAAATATTGTTTGTTTCTTATTAATTCTTATTTAATGGTTATTTTAACTTATCGTGAAAGACTTATTAAAATGAGAATAGCTGCCAGATAATTAATTCATTCTTGCCAGATAATAGTTTTCATACAAATTTTAGCGGTTTTAGAAAATTAACAAGAAAGAAAGGATAGCTTCGGTACCCGAAGCTTAAAATACCCTTGCAGACCAGTTGTCTTAAAACTGTTCGATCGTTTGTATGGCAGCTATAGGATATAGTGATCCGATTTTTGGTTTTTAAATTTCTAAAACGACTTTAATGTCTATGAAAACTGTATTTCTCAATTAATTGTCTTGAAAAACACCAGAGTTATGCTCAATGACCCATTTTCTCCCATCAATCCCATGACAACTAAAGGATATATTGGTCCGATGTTTATGATACTTTCAGGATATGTCAAAATAGTCATTAAATGGAATTTTCTTAAAAAAACAAGTAAGAACGTTACAGTCGAGTTTCCCGGCTGTTACAGACCCTGTACAAATTTGGTTATAAGCAAAATAAATCAAATAAACAAACCAAAAATATTTTCTCCGAGTCCGGTCTGGGATTCGAACCCAAGATCTTCACGCTTTCAATCAAACGTCATAACCATTCGACAAACCCAATCTTTTTGAACCTGCAGCTAATACAGTATAAATATATTGAAGACGCACATTCATACATATGTATATGAAGGTAGTGGCAGCGCAGCTGCAGCGGCACTTCCGAGAAAAATCAACCATCGAACGCAAGCGATTTACCGTTTGTTTGCGCAAAAAAACAGATTACTTGTGTTTAGCGCCTGTAAACTTTAGGTATTTATTGTGCGCTTTCTAATTAACCAATCTTGATGAAATTTTCAGGATCGGTAGAAATCTATGCTCCAATTGCATGTGTACTTTTAAAAAAATTTTAGCTTGAAAATTGTGCAGTGCAGGGCAGTGCAAAAATTCAAATACAAATTGCGGGGGCGGTGGGCGTGGCGCCGACTTAAAAAAATAAACTCTAATTGACTCAGTATTAGGAGAATCTACACTGGTAATTCGGTTCCTCTAGCTTACAGTTGCTGATATCCGTGTGTTCATCCGGACGGACGGACGGACAGACGGACATGGCTATATCGACTCAGCTCGTCATGCTGATCAAGAATATACCTTGTGGGGTCTGCCACGCCTCCTTCTGCCTGTTACATACGTTTGCACAAACTTAATATACCCTTAACCCTTTGGGTACAGGGTCTAAAAAAACGGTTTACTGTACATGATAAGCAAGTTATTTTGGTTGTGCAGCAGGAGTCGGAACTAAATAATAGTTTCGACTTCGCTACCGATTTGTTCTTGAGCACAGGTAAGGTCGTGACTGCCTGGTCTACCAAAAAATATTGTCAATATATTTTAAACATTGCCTAACATAGTGAAGTAAATTGAATTAAATTAATTCTTATTGTATTCGTTTATATTATTTGGTGAAAACATAGCTTTTGAAAAAGCTCATAGGGTTAACATTTGGTTGAGTTTTATAATCGAAAATCTAAATCCATATTCGAGCACGGACACAAAATAAAAATCAAGTCAAATTCTGATGTCTGCCACCGAAGAAGAACTAACAATGCGATTGGAGTTACTGGATAAAACTCAGGCTACCTTTATCCTAGTTCACGACAACCTTGAGGAGCTCCTGATGATTTTAGGAGTTGATCTTGTCTCTGAAGTCAGTCATCCAGTATGAGATAAGGAAGCGTAGAATGGTTTAGGTGCGAGGTTCCATTTCAGAGAAAAAACTAAAGTTGCCAGAGTTTAGCGGCGATTATGTGGAGTATGCCAATTTATTCTCGATGTTTTCGACTATTATTAGACCCTGTACCCAAAGTAAAGGGTATATTAAGTTTGTGCAAATGTATGTAACAGGCAGAAGGAGGCGTGGCAGACCCCACAAAGTATATATATTCTTGATCAGCATGACGAGCTGAGTCGATATAGCCATGTCCGTCTGTCCGTCCGTCCGTCCGGATGAACACACGGATCTCAGTAACTGTAAGAGCTAGAAGAACCGTATTACCAGTGTAGATTCTCCTAATACTGAGTCAATTAGAGTTTATTTTTGTAAGTCGGCGCCACGCCCACCGCCCCCGCAATTTGTATTTGAATTTTTGCACTGCCCTGCACTGCACAATTTTCAAGCAAAATTTTTTTTAAAAATACACATGCAATTGGAGCATAGATTTTTACCGATCCTGAAAATTTCATCAAGATTGGTTAATTAGATAGCGCACAATAAATACCTAAAGTTTACAGGCGGTGTGAATATATATTTGTTTTGGTTTTTTTTATTTTGCCTAAAACCAAATTTGTACAGGGTCTGTAACAGTCGGGAAACTCGACTTTAACGTTCTTACTTGTTGTCAATGAACCAGATTTATCTCGAACTGCAAAGATGCAACACTTAAAGTCCTCTCTGATGCATTGGATGCGATTCGCGCGCTCAAGATATCTGACGATATCTGGCTTTGGATTTGTTAAATTAGAGATTTAACAACAAGCGTCTTGTCTTTCAGGCGTACATCAGCGCAATCGTGGGCCTCCAGAAGGTCGAGGTTTTTGCGTGGGTTTTCGCACACATTTAATGCGATCCTGCGAGCAAATTTCTGGCTCTATAATTATTCACAGCTTAGTGCAAAAGGTGGATAATGAAACTCGGTCAGCGTGGGACGAGTTTTAAGTATTGGAATAAATACCACCGTGCAATCCGTTCATTGAGTTTCTGATTGCCTGCGTTTGCTGCAATAATTCTGGTCATACCAGTTACAACTGCTCTACGTTTTTACGTCTTACGCCACAAGTTCGTCTTCCAGAGGCGAGATGATTGTCTTTGTGCACCAATTGATTGATTGTCTAACGTTGTTTTTAGCCAAGGCAGTGGAAAGTGTGAAAAATGGTTTTTGGTACGTGGGTGCATATCATAACGTATCGCCCTGCTCGCCAATTACAGTTGCCATGAAATAAATCGGCAAGAGCCATTTTTCGACTTGGTGATTTCAGATTGGCTGATCGGAACACTACATAAAATAACTGCCATAGGAACGATTGGAAAAAAGGTTCGTAAATTCAAAATTTTTTAAGATAATCGATTGATTCTAAATAAATCACTTTAAAACAAGTAAAGTTGCAAAGTACTTTCAAGGATCATTCTGATCAACAATCCCATCGTTGCATTCTTAACATGGAATGAAAATTGAAAAGTTACCAGCAGCTGAAGACTCCACGTTTATCTATGAGTATCTCGAGTTAATGCGCATGTCTCCTGTTTATAAAGACCTTTGCAAATAGTATTTGCCTCACAACTGAGTGATCAAGGAGAAGAGTACAACGATCTGACTTCGAGTCGTTTTTTATGGTTCTGCTAGATCATCATCAGGATTTTCTCTGACTGAAGTCCTCATAGCAGGCTTAAGCTGTACAAAACATAGCTGTAATTTCGGACTTCCCTATTCCGTTGACTAGTGAAATTTGCAAAACGTATCGAGTATCGAGTTCGAGTATCTGAGCCTGACAGCTATTTGCAGTGCATCTTGTGGCGAAATTCACCACACCAGGGGTTAAACCTTTAAGTTGGATACCGAGACGTATGGCACAAAGCCTGCATCTTTTCTGGCTGTTTGTGCTTAGCAGCAATCGGTCGTAGATGAAGCATCCTCTTTTCAAATCGGATTCAGAACTGTTCTGCGGGACAATTCTAATGATTAGGTTCTATAAATCAAGCGGCAAGCCGCAAGACTCCAACGCTTCAACGACCCTGACGTGTTAAAGCAGATTCCAGATTCGGAGAAAGACACGCTTCTTAAACGTGACGTTGGCAGCGATGTTCGGCCTTTTCTTTTCCTTTTCTTCAATATAGGTCAAAATCAAGCGATCCGTCTTCTTAATCTTCGCTCGATATTGTGATCCTCTGGGCCCGCTTAGCCCGGTGATAGAGAAGGCAAAACTATTCCTGCAGCAGCTCTGTACGGGAAAGTCCGATTGGGATCGTGGCTCAAAGTATCCGATGAAATTGGCTCTACTCAGAATTTAAGTTTCCTGGGCGTGTCTTGTTCTCAAACCGAGCCTTTGAGACCCATGTCGTCAGTGATGTTAGTATTCGAACCTATGTAGGTTGCGTAACAGGCACATCTCCTTTCTCGATGTTGAGAGTGGCTCCGTTAAGATGATTACTGTACCTAAGATGGAATTGTTTTTCTGCTTACATCTCATGGACGAGATTAGAAAGATGAGAATCTTTGATTGTCTCCTTTATTGCCGGTCGGATTCTGCTGTGGTGCAGTCATGGATAAGAGATGAACTTTACCGATTTTCACGAGCTGACACTAGTTGCAATCAGGCTGACATTCTGTGTAGAGGAAATCTTACCAGCGAGCTTCATCCTTCCTATGGTTTCATGGCCCGCCTTTTATCCAATAACCACAGGATTCCTGGCATGAATCCTGTCTTCCTGTGAAGTTGTTTCCCGAGTTGAAGAAAATCGTTTTGGTTGGTGTTGTCGCAATGAGCGAAGTGTTAACCGTATGCAAATTCGTCAACTCCTGCCAAGACAAATACATGTGTACGCCTACATCTTCAAATTCCGCAACCGTGTCGAGCACCCTGGACTTTCCGTCGAGGACAAACGGGAAGCACGCTATTTGATATTGCGCTCGATCCAGATGGCCAATTTGTCTAAGGATTACCAGTTCCTGGGAGGAAATTAGCTGTTGTGGACGAGTTCGGTCTCATGCGAGTTGGTGGTCGGCTAGGACACTTAGCACTGGACTTTGAGTCTCATCATCTAATCATTATTCAGAGGCAGCACCCAGTGACGCGTGCAGTAATAATGCACACTCGTCGAAGGAATTTGCATGCTGGGCCCTGTGTTTTGCTTGCTAATATTAGGTTTCAATATTGGCCTATAGGTGGCCGCAAGACAGTGCTGTAAGCAAGTGCATTATGTGCTATAGGTGCCCGCAAGACAGTGCTGTAAATAAATGCATCATGTGCTTTAAGGTAACTCGGCTTGCTGAGCATATGATGGCAGATCTCCCCAAGGATCGTGAAACTTCGACATCCACGTTAATAATGACAGCTTTGGATTTCTGTGGGCCTTTCCATTATAAGAGCGAAATTCGGAACAACGCGCCAATCAAACCCTATATTTGCCTCTTCTTATTATTTGCGACCAAGTCGATGCACTTGGAACTCTTTCTGGATCTATCTACGTCAGCGTTTCTTAGTGCAGTCAGAATAATTATACTAAACGCGCATTTCCTCGGCAGAGTTCCGCTGGTCTTATTTCCTGAGCCCGATGTCTCGAGGCTTAATTTAATCGTCTAGATCGATATCCGCGGTGTGAGAGTATCTGACCATTCTTCAGTAGCGGACTAAATTGATAAGTCAAAGGACATTTAAAATGAAAAAACTTTTGTGGAATCCGGGCGTAGAGGGATAAATATAAATAAACTACGCAATAAACAATGAGATGAAGGCGGAACAGGAATACCGACTTGATCATTTAAATAATGTCCATTAAAAAATGTTAATGACATTCAATACCGTGATAATTTGACTTTCACGAGTGTCGTTCAGCATGCACTAAATACACTAAATACATACATCCAGTATATAGAAAACCATACATTTCTCGTTCGCTTTCAAGCAAGAAGTCGAACGACAAAAATAAAGGAATTGTTAAATCAGGGAATTATTCGACACTGCCAATCACCACATTGCAGTCCATTATGCGTACCCAAGAAAGATGAAGTCTCCGACAAAGAATAAATTTAGAGTTGCAGGATTGAATGACATAACTATAAGCGATATACCCCTAATATGGATCAAATAGTCGGCAAACTTAGACGTTGCCAATATTTTGCGATTTGGCCATGGGCTTCTATCAAATTTAAATGGACTATAAATCCATTAGCATTTTGTAGCATTTTTTTAACAAAATATGGTCATTTTGAATAAATCATGTACTAAAACTTAATTAATAAACATTGTCTTGTATGTCTGGACGATATAATATTTTCTTCCATGTCACTCGACGAACATTTAAACTCATTGTAAAGTAGTTCAAAAACTAAGACTGACTAACCTTAAAATACAATTGAACAAATGTGATTATATGAAAAGAGAAGCAGATCATAGAATTTTACCAGATGAAGTCAAGCCAAATCCAGTGAAAGTTCGGGCTATAGTAAAGTTTCCTATTCCAAAAACATAAAAAGAGATAAAAACATTTCTTGGCCTTTTAGGCTACTTTTGGAAATGCATTCCACAATTTTCTAATATAGCGACCAATGACATAAGGTTAAAAAAGGAGCTAAAATAATAATAAATAAAAACTACACTAAGGGATTTAAAAAATTATACAATTAAGTATATATAATCCTATATTAGTTTGTCCAGATATTAATAAAAAAAATTTCATCTAACTGCTTTCTTAAAAAAATAAACAAATCAGTAACATTAGTCGAACATTAAAAGCATATGAAGAAAATTGCAGAAGAATAGAAAAAGAGTTGTTGGCCATAGTGTGGCCTTATATATGTTAAGTGACATAAACTGAGTAGTATTAGGGAGCCCAACGTGAAGTTACAGAGCTGGATGTTAAAATTGTGTGAATATTACCTTGACATAAAATATTTGGGGAAATTTTCAACCATATAGCAGATGCCCTATCCATGGTTCGGATTAAGGGGGAATTTTTGTGAAGAGAGTGTTGCAAATGCTACAACTTTGAAGAAGATAATCAGAATTGTATACCCCTGATAGAAAATCCACTTAATTATTTTAAGAGACAATCGAAAAGACAAGGCGTGAAACAGATAGTGTAGAGGTTACATATTATTTCAAGAATTTAATAAAAAGAGAACAAGACTTGAAATAAGAATTAAATATTTAAATCTGAATATGGAAAAAGCTAAACAGATATTGATGGATCACTTTTGTACTTTTGTACTAAGGAGCATTATATATCGAACAGGACCCAGACTTTAAGGTTATACAAAAAGTGTTCAAAGCAATTATGAATCCCAAACAGTTAAAATATCAAGAACAAATATAAAACAAGAAAGGAAGGCTAGCTTCGGTACCCGAAGCTTAGAATACCCTTGCAGACCAGTTGCCTTTAAGCTGTTCCATCGATTGTATGGCAGCTTTAGGATATAGTGATCCGATCTTTGGTTTTAAAATTTCTAAAAAGGCTTTAATGTCTATGAAAACTGTTTTTCTCAAGAATGAATTAATTGTCTTAAGAAATACCAGAGTTATGCTCAATGACCCATTTTCTCCAATCGTTCCTATGGCAGCTATGTGATGTAGTGTTCCGATTCCGGCCGTTCCGACTTATATACTACCTGCAACAGATTGAAGGGTTGTTGCAAAGTTTCAGCCCGATAGCTTTAAAACTGAGGGACTAGTTTACATAGCAACCGACAGACGGACAGACAGACAGACAGACGGACTCGGCTGGTGATGCTGATCAAGAATATATATACTTTCTAGGGTCGGAAATGTCTCCTTCACTGCGTTGCAAACTTCTGGTCAAAATTATAATACTCTCTGCAAGGGTATAACAAGAAAGGAAGGCTAGCTTCGGTACCCGAAGATTAGAATACCCTTGCAGACCAGTTGCCTTCAAGCCGTTCGATCGTTTGTATGGCAGCTATGGGATATAGTGATCCGATTTTTGGTTTTTTTTCTAAAACCGCTTAAATGTCTATGGAAACTGTTTTTCTCAAGAATTAATAAATTGTCTTGAAAAACACCAGAGTTGTGCTCAATGACCCATTTTCTCCCATCGTTCTTATGGCAGCTATAGGATATAGTGGTCCGATTTTGATGATACTTTCAGGATATGTTAATATAGTCATTAAATAGCGTTACAAACTTCTAGTCAAAATTATAATACCCTCTGCAAGAGTATAATAAATAATACTATACCTCTGCAAGGGTATAAAAATACATATGTACATATTTGAAAAACCCAACATATATATACATACATATTTAATATATAATTTACATTATTACATAACATTAATATTGTTTTATTTTTGCATCTTTCACGAATATTATCTTAATTCCGAGCGTAGCATTTAATTGTTGATACGATATTTACATTAACGCCTTAGAAAAGCATTTATGGGGTCAGCTATTCATTTGATTGAGGCCCCAATGTATTTAGAAACAATATTTTACATTCGAATCTCTTTTATTTCAATTTTGTATGACAAGATAATGTTTACAGAGTACTGTAATTAAGCATAAGGCAGACCAGGCAGTTTCTAGCAAGAATTCAAACCCTGACCGATCTACAAGTTACTTGGTATCTCGGTGATACGATGCTAGCTCGGGCAAACAAATTTATTAAAGAGGCAAACCTCAGGCCGACTGGGACCGGGCTCCTGCTTATGACTGGTGATGGGAATGAGAGGTGGTTGCTTGCGAATTCATATACAAGTATGTACACTGAGATGCTCGTACATCCAAAGGCATTTATGACTAAATGACTAAAACTAACGTAAAATATGGTACAGAAAATATCAAGGTATAAGAATTGGAGTACAGTGGCAGTGGTGGTTAAATGCCGGTGGAGTAAAACCTGTTAAACGCATGAAATTTACATCTACTGTGGATACACAGACTTGACTTGGATTTCTTTGGGTATGTTTATATCCTTGCAGATGGTATTATAATTTTGACCAGAAGTTTGTAACGCAGTGAAGGAGACATGTCCAACCCAATAAAGTATATATATTCTTGAACATCATCACCAGCCGAGTCGTTCTAGCCATGTCCGTCTGTCTGTCCGTCCGTCTGTCTGTCTGTCTGTCTGTCCGTCTGTCTGTCCGTCTGTCTGTCGGTTGCTATGTAAACTAGTCTTTCAGTTTTAATGCTATCGGGCTAAAACTTAGCATAAACCCTTCAATCTTCAACCTTCAACGGCCGGAATCGGAATGCTATAGGAACGATTGGGAAAAAGTGCCATAAATTCGCCGATTTAAGAGATTTTTTTTTATTTCTTAGGGAACTCTTATTAATCAACTCGGCTGGTGATGCTAAAACTTTATAGGGTCGAAGACCCTTGCAGTGGATATTAAATTGTTTACCAGAAGTTTGCAACGTAGTGAAGAATATATCTACCACCGTATAAAACACATATATACGAGGTCTGTTCAAAAAGTATCGCGAATTTTGAATTTTCGCTGGTTACGTATATTCGAATTTGGATTTTTTTTGTGGCGTTATGTTGGTACACATGTCTCTCACTTATGCCGACAAGCTCGGCCATTTTGAATGTTCACTTAATTGTTGACAGCTGCTTTGCTTGCACGTGTTTTGTATCGTCTTCGATTTTTACCTATTCAAAAAAATGGATCAAAAAACCTGTATCAAATTTTGTGAGAAAAACGAAATTAAGTGCGCGGATGCATTCCGAATGTTGACTGTGGCATACGGAGAAGCTACCTTGGACCGCAGCAACGTTTATCGGTGGTACAAAATGTTCTCAGAAGGCCGAAAGGATGTGAACGACGAAGAGCGTGCCGGACGCCCGAGCACCTCAACAACAGACGAAAAAATTAATGAAGTGGAGAAAATGGTATTGGCTAATCGTCGAATCACCGTTAGAGAAGTTGCTGAGGACCTAAACATATCGATTTGTTCTTGCCATTCGATTTATATCAATGATTTGGGCATGAGTCGAGTCGCCGCTGCTCAATTGCGACCAAAAACAGCATCGCATGAACATTGCTAATGAGATGTTAAACTCTGTCCGCGACCACCCAAACTTGCTCCAGAGGGTCATAACTGGTGACGAATCGTGGGTTTATGGTTATGACGTGGAAACCAAAGTTCAATCATCTCAATGGAAGCTGCCGCACGAACCAAGACCGAAAAAAGCGCGCCAAGTTCGGTCGAATGTGAAAGTTTTGCTGACAGTTTTCTTCGATTGCAGGGGCGTGGTGCATCATGAGTTCTTGCCACAGGGAAGAACGGTCAATAAGGAATATTACCTGCAAGTTATGCGCAATTTGCGCGAAGCAATCCGCCAGAAACGACCGGATTTGTGGAAGAACAAAAATTGGCTTTTGCACCACGATAACGCACCTGCTCACACATCGTTGCTTGTGCGCGACTTTTTGGCCAAAAACAACACACTAATGATGCCGCAGCCACCGTATTCCCCAGATCTGACCCCCTGTGACTTTTTCTTGTTCCCTAAACTGAAGAGGCCCATGAAAGGACGACGTTACGCTACGCTTGACGAGATAAAGACGGCATCGAAGGAGGAGCTGAACAAGATTAAAAAAAATGAATTTTTGAAGTTCTTCGAAGATTGGAAAAACCGTTGGCACAAGTGTATAATATCTAATAGGGATTATTTTAAAGGGGACAAAATAGATATTCATAAATAAATAAATAACTTTTGAAAAATATATGTATATGTATATGTATATGTATATGTATATGTATATGTATATGTATATGTATATGTATATGTATATGTATATGTATATGTATATGTATATGTATATGTATATGTATATGTACACATGTAAGTCAGAACGTCCGGAATCGGAGCACTACGTCCCATTGGAACGATTGGTAGAAAAGGTCGCAAAACTCGGCATTTTAAAATATAATTTATTGATTCTTTTCAAACCTTTTTTTAATAACTATGTTCACCTATCTTAAAAGGAACGATGGGAGAAAAGGGGCTATTGGCCGTAACCATGGTGTTTATTAATATAATTAATTTAGTCTTGGACAATATACTTCTAAAAATTAAAAAAAAAACAAAACAACAATGCGGCTAGCTTCGTGGCCCGAAGCTTAAAATTGCAGACTAGTTGCCTTCAAACCCTTCTATAGTTTGTATGGTAGCTATAGGATAGAGTGGTCCGATTTTTGCTTTTTCATTTTTATACCCTTGCAGAGGGTATTATAATTTTGACCAGAAGTTTGTAACGCAGTGAAGGAGACATTTCCGACCCTATAAAGTATATATATTCTTGATCAGCATCACCAGCCGAGTCGATCTAGCCATGTCCGTCTGTCTGTCCGTCTGTCCGTCTGTCTGTCCGTCTGTCTGTCCGTCTGTCGGTTGCTATGTAAACTAGTCCCTCAGTTTTGAAGCTATCGGGCTGAAACTTTGCACCAACCCTTCAATCTGTTGCAGGTAGTATATAAGTCGGAACGGCCGGAATCGGAACACTACATCACATAGCTGCCATAGGAACGATTGGGAAAAAGTGCCATAACTTCGCCATTCTTAAATATATTTTATTTATTTCTTGGTAAACTTTTTTTAATAGCAATTTCAATATATCCTGAAAGTTTTATCAAAATCGGACCACTATATCCTATAGCTGCCATAGGAACGATAGGGGAAAATGGGTCATTGAGCATAACTCTGGTGTTTTTCAAGACAATTAATTCATTCTTGATAAAAACAGTTTTTATAGGCATTAAAGCTTTTTTATAAATTTAAAAACCAAAAATCGGATCACTATATCCTATAGCTGCCATACAATCGATCGAACAGCTTAAAGGCAACTGGTCTGCAAGGGTATTCTAAGCTTCGGGTACCGAAGCTAGCCGTCCTTTCTTGTTTAAATTGGATTCAATGTATATGAAGTATATTGGTCAAGAATAATTTTGTAACTTTATGTTGAAAAGAGACATACCGTTGATACAGTATATTTTAATTTGTTAAAACCAGTTCTAAATTGAACACAATGTACTCTAAATTTGGAATATCGAAAGGTTGATAATTCTTGATTTTTTTATTTTTTTTCCTTTTAAACTCCTTTAAAAATTTAGGTAAATGGCAAAAACACAAAAAGAAAAATTCCTTTTGAAGCTCACTATTCGAAAAGCTAATGTGAAAATGTAGCGGTACTAGTGGTTTTTAACAAGAAATGAGGTTTACAAAAATTTAATTTTATAAATTTTGCCATTTAACTAATTTTAAGGTGTTGCACAACTGTCCATGCTGCTCCCATACTTAAATCCCTTTAATTATGTCCCAAGAATTTAACCAGCTCAGTGTGAGTGTGTGTGCAAATTTTTTACACAAAATCATGTCATTATACACTCAACCGAAAAGGAAAGGGGACAAAGGCACAGAAAAGGATAGAAGCCCCAGTTCTAGTTTGACCCGGTTCTAAACTTTTTGCAGAGAACCCTATTCAATCTCTGACAATGTGAACATTCCAGGAGTTAATAATTTCGGTCACTTATTTGCATGGCATAAACGGGTGGCTTAAACATAAAATTCATTTTATGGTTATTTGGCAAGGTCAAGTCAAGCTCAAATTAAAAAAGAATCAAACGCGCGGACTTTCTTTATGGTTTTGGCTTGAACTTTTTGTGAGTTACTTAGAAAGAAGTAGTAAAGGTAACTTAAATACTTTTGCTGCCATTGAGCTTTCAAAGGTGTTAACTAGGTTGTTGGCCCCATCATCATTTCTCTTCCTTCCCGCCTTTTCAGTCGATTTTCCAACAAGGCAAAAAAATAACGCTTTATTTATACCCTTGCAGAGGCTACTATAATTTTGACCAGAAGTTTGCAACGCCATGAAGTGATCAGTATCACCAGCGGAGTCGACCTAGCCATGATTGTTTGTTGGTGGCTACGGAAAATAGTCTCTCTGTTTTAAAGTTCGGGCTTCCACTTCATCCAAGGCCTACCTTCTGTTGTATGTAGTATATAAGTCGGAACAGCCGAACACAACATCAATAGCTGGCATTGGAACATTTGGGAAAAATAATTGAAGACAATTAAATAACAATTTTTAAAAACGGCCTTTAAGTGTTAAAATTGACCGATTCTAAAAGACACATCTAAATCTGATAGGATTAAAGCTCAGTTGTTTCAAAATATAAATTATTAGACCCTGTACCCAAAGGGTAAAGGGTATATTAAAAGGTATATTATATTAAAGGGTATATTATATTAAAGGGTTAATTAAAAAAAACACAATAAACATGCTAAGTTTACATACGCTAACAACAAGCTATCAGTTAATTTGCTCAAATAAATGGTTAGTCGCTTGCGGTTGGGAGTTTGAATCCTCACGACACCCTGGAATACTTTTTTATACCCTTGCAGAGGGTATTATAATTTTGACCAGAAGTTTGTAATGCAGTGAAGCTGACGTCTCCGACCCTATAAAGGATATATATTCTTGATCAGCATCACCAGCCGAGTCGATCTAGCCATGTCCGTCTGTCCGCCTGTATGTCCGTCTGTCGGTTGCAATGTAAACTAACTAGTCTCTCATTTTTTAAGCTATCGGGAACGATTGGAAAAAAGTGCCATAAATTCGCAATTTTTAATGACTATTTTAACATATTCTGAAAGTATCATCAAAATCGGACCACTATATCCTTTAGCTGCCATAGGACGATGGGAGAAAATGGGTCATTGAGCATAACTCTGGTGTTTTCAAGACAATTAATTCATTCTTGAGAAATACAGTTTCCGTAGACATTAAACCCGATTTAGAAAATTAAAAAACCAAAAATCGGATTAGTATATCCTATTGCTGCCATACAAACGATTGAACGGTTTGAAAGCAACTAGTCTGCAAGGGCATTCTAAGCTTCGGGTACCGAAGCAAGCCTTCCTTTCTTGTTTTTTTTGTAATAATATTTTTATATTATTTGTTTGTTAACATTGCAAAATGGGGTTGTTCAAGTTAAATTTACTAAAGTAGTGTGAGAACTCACTACCTTCATATACATAACATATGAAAGTCTGCCTTAAATATATATCTACTGTATTAGCTAATTTACTCAACATTTTGGGAAGTCTGCCTACGGGACCACCGCCATCAGGGCCAGAAGCTGTCCACTAAACGTGGTCCGGCAGCGGTGAATTTTACCTGTATCATTCGGTCCGTCCGCGACGTCAACATTGGTTTGCTGTTGTATTTTGTATATTTCATGGCGGTTTTATGTAGTTGCTCTTGTCCCCCCAAGCTTGTTGGATGAGTGGTTTTACGTATCTATTCGCCGTCTGCAACTCCCTTTCTCTACCTACGCAGCTTGAGAATCGCAAGGGTATTTCCTTGAAGATTGGTCTTATACCTTTTAAACTTGTTTTAAATAATTTCAGACTAGACGTGCATAAATCTACTTAACAAAAAAACAGAGTAATAAAAATGGGAGGCAAGACAAATCCGTAACCAAAGCCAAAAAGGAAAAATTTTACTTTGCAACGTGACTGCTGCTTCAGCCGAGATTTTGGCTTTTGTCGGCACTTGTTGGGCCACTGGAAAGGGCTGCTAAGGGGTCTTCGGCTTTAGCGGGATTTTCTTTGTTGGAGTGTTGTTCGTCTTGTTGTCTTGTTGTTCCTGTTCCTTGCATGCTATATAATTAAGTTAGCACTTGTGTGCGCGTGTGTGTGTGAGTATCTATGCGCGGATTTACAACTGACTGATGGACAGAATCCACGGTATAGGCGGTTAACTTTGTACACTTCAAAATAGGGTCCACGAAAGAATAAAATCGTTTTAAGCTGGTCTAAATTGTAGCTTACGATTTCTGTTTGTGTAGCCTTGTTGACAGGTTTCTTAGTAACACTTAGCTTTCCATATGCCACCTAGTTGCCGCCTTGTCTGGTCGCAACATCTCAGAACCTTGTGTTTCGTGCCGAACCTTTAACATCAGACAAGACCCAATATTTGATTTTTGCTTTTATTTTTCTTGTTGCTTCTTCGGAAGTTCAGAGCGCACGTTAAACATGCTCGATATCCAATTTTTATTACCAAGATCAAAAGAGCGCCAAGTGACTCGAAGCGCTTTATTTACGGATATCATATTGTTGTCTCCTTTTTAATACTTTGGCAGAACATCGAACACAAAATTTGAGCTAAGATACATAGCGTTTTAGAAAATAAAAACCAAAAATCGGATCACTATATCATATAGCTGTCATACAAACGATTAAACAGTTTAAGGCAACTGGTCTGCAAGGGTATTCTAAGCTTCGGGTACCGAAGCTAGCCTTCCTTTCTTGTTTTTTGGTAAAGCTTCCTGGTTTGACTTATTCAGACTCCTCATCTTCCCCTCTTACCATGTAAGATTTGCTACTATTAAATATCATTTACAATCATAATTAATTAATTTAAAATTTTTAATTAGCATGGCTTTCTTGTAGCGGTATGATCTCTGTTGGGTCATTAGCAGCTGACACCAAAATATATATAATAATTTATATATCACCCGGGGTGCACTATTATATTTCATGAAATACATTTTACCTCGGGGCGAGTTCCACCAATTTAGCTGCGAATCATTAATTGGCCAGTTAAACAATCACAGCAAAAACAAGTATAATCATTAACATTCTATGAGAAACCTATTAGTTGTCAAAATGATTTTTTTGCGGCAGTCAATTTTTATATTAATTTCGAAATGCAGTTTTACAGATATAACAAGTAAGAACGTTACAGTCGAGTTTCCCGACTGTTACAGACCCTGTACAAAAAAAAAAAATATATATATATATATTCACACCGAGTCCGGTCTGGGATTCGAACCCAAGATTCTCGCGTTTTAAGTCGAACGTCGTTCGAACGCCATTCGACAAACCCAAACTTTTTGAACAGACAGCTAATACAGTATAAATATATTGAAGACGCACATTCATACATACATACATACATACACATTCCTATGTATATATGAAGGTAGTGGCAGCGCAGCTACAGCGGCACTTCCGAGAAAAATCAACCACCGAACGCAAGCGATTTACCGTTTGTTTGTGCAAATAAACAGATTTTTTGTGTTTAGCGCGTGTAAACTTTAGGTATTTATTGTGCGCTTTCTAATTAACCAATCTTGATGAAATTTTCAGGATCGGTAGAAATCTATGCTCCAATTGCATGTGTATTTTAAAAAAATTTTAGCTTAAAAATTGTGCAGTGCAGGGCAGTGCAAAAATTAAAAATACAAATTGCGGGGGCGGTGAGCGTGGCGCCGACTTAAAAAAATAAACTCTAATTGCGCCAGTATTAGGAAAATCTATACTGGTAATACGGTTCCTCTAGCTCTTACAGTTGCTGAGATCCGTGTGTTCATCCGGACGGACGGACGGAGAGACGAACAGACGGACATGGCTATATCGACTCAGCTCGTCATGCTGATCAAGAATATATATTGTGGGGTCTGCCACGCCTCCTTCTGCCTGTTACATACATTTGCACAAACTTAATATACCCTTTACCTTTTGGGTACAGGGTCTAATAATTAATTCAACATTTTGTCATATGAACTTGAAAAAATATAAGCTAAAGTAATTTTCATGTGGTGGCATAAGTATTTTGACTAGTACCTTTTAATATGAATAACAAAGTTTAAACTTAAAAAAAACTAAAGGAAAAGAAAGAATTTAGTAAAATATATAATTTCCATTAGTTTCAATGACTTTTTTTAGGCCTCGCGGTACTGAATCGACTAAATTTTGGATGATCTCTGGAGATATCTCTTTCCAAAGGGAAGTGAACTCAGAAATTGTCTCCTCTCTTGTTTTATTCAACGATACTATTCTTTTACGTTTCATAAGAGACCAGACGCTTTCAATTATATTTAAATCTGGACTTTGAGGTGGCCAGTCCAAAGTGGGAACACCAACATCCTTCAAAAATGTAATCATCTTGGCTTTGTGGCATGGGGCATTATCCTGTTGCAGAAATAAGCCTGTCTCCAGAACTAAATGCATTATCATTTAGAACCCGTAAATATTGGCCTTGGTTCATCGAGCCAGGGGTAGGAACGAAGTCACCCAGTCCATTATACGCCACACATCCCCAGAACATCACAGAGCGTCCACCATGGCTTACTTTTTGGCAAACGGGCCGCCTTTTCTGCCTTTGTACCATTGGTAATCTTACAAAAGATGTATTTTTTGATGAATTATATTCAAAGGAGCTTTCATCTGTCCATAGAACGCTTCTCCAAAACTCCTTTGGCTTATGGAGATGTTCCTTTGCGAAAGACAGTCTTTTGAGCTTGTTTGCTTTTGTTATATATGGTACGTCCTTGGCTTTATAAGCCTTAAAATCTCATTCTTTTAATCGTCGACAGACTGTGCGCTCACTAATTGGTGTCTTAGCTGTCAAATAAAATTGATCTGCTGCGGATTGGGGCTTTAGAAAAATATTTTTTTTTAATTCCCGTACAAGAACTCGGTCTTCACTGAGATCTGTTTTGCGATTAGCACCTGATCTTCTTAAATTACGCATGTCATTATGCTTTTTAAACTTTTGAATTTAGTAGTGCACAGTTTGACGCGACACATTAAACTCATTGGCAATGTCTTTGACTGCTATTCCAGCGTTAAACTTTGCTACCATTAAAGATCTGGTATCCAAACTTAGCTCAGCCGTTTTACCCATGTTACTTAATAATTTTTAAAATCTTCTATTTAAATAACAACGTTTAATATTGCTCAAAGTTAAACACAGAAGTTCTTTGATTCTCGCGAGCTTAAAAGTGTGAAAATATTTCCATAAAGATGCTGTCAAAATACTTGTGCACGCAAAAATCAGTTGTCTGCATGCATTCTTATTAGCAGAAAGAGAATGCAAAAGGTAAACGAAATGAAATTTGGCATGAACATAGCTAAAACAAGTAAGAACGTTACAGTCGAGTTTCCCGACTGTTACAGACCCTGTACAAAAAAAAAATATATATATATATATATATTCACACCGAGTCCGGTCTGGGATTCGAACCCAAGATATTCGCGTTTTAAGTCGAACGTCGTAACCATTCGACAAACCCATACTTTTTGAACCGACAGCCAATACAGTATAATACATTCATACATATGTATATAAAGGTAGTGGCAGCGCAGCTGCAGCGGCACTTCCGAGAAAAATCAACCACCGAACGCAAGCGCTTTACATTTGTTTGTGCAAATAAACAGATTATTTGTGGTCAAGCTGTACCCAAAGGGTAAAGGGTATATTAAGTTTGTGCAAATGTATGTAACAGGCGGAAGGAGGCGTGGCAGACCCCACAAAGTATATATATTCTTGATCAGCATGACGAGCTGAGTCGATATAGCCATGTCCGTCTGTCCGTCCGTCCGTCCGGATGAACACACGGATCTCAGCAACTGTAAGAGCTAGAAGAACTGTATTACCAGTGTAGATTCTCCTAATACTGAGTCAATTTGAGTTTATTTTTTTAAGTCGGCACCACTCCCACCGCCACCGCAATTTGCATTTGAATTTTTGCACTGCCCTGCTTCACAATTTTCAAGCAAACATTTTTTTTTTAAATACACATGCAATTGGAGCATAGATTTCTACCGATCCTGAAAATTTCATTAAGATTGGTTAATTAGAAAGCGCACAATAAATACCTAAAGTTTACAGGCGCTAAACACAAAAAATCTGTTTATTTGCGCAAACAAACGGTAAATCGCTTGAGTTCGGTGGTTGATTTTTCTCGGAAGTGCCGCTGCAGCTGCGCTGCCACTACCTTCATATACATATGTATGAATGTGCGTCTTCAATATATTTATTCTGTATTGGCTGCCGGTTCAAAAAGTTTGGGCTTGTCGAATGGTTACGACGTTCGACTTAAAACGCGAAGATCTTGGGTTCGAATCCCAGACCGGACTACTCGGTATGAATATATATATATATATTTTCATTTTTTTATTTTTTTTTGCTTATAACCAAATTTGTACAGGGTCTGTAACAGTCGGGAAACTCGACTGTAACGTTTTTACTTGTTTTATTTAAGTAATTAGTGCGAAGTTGGTAATCAGTTTCTAACTATTTTTATTCTTTAACTTCCCTGTTACTTTTAAATCTATCGTGCTTGCACAAGTGTACAAACAGTTTTTTTTATTAAATATCCAATCAGATTAATAATTTATTTATCATCTTAAGATACACCGAAATTATAGGACTATTCCCAATCGCGCAACGATCGTAGAGAGGTGGATGACTTCAGAAAAGTAGAAATTTTCCTTTTGGAATTGGCAGCAAAAATTCGGTAGGTAGCCTGTGTTTTGTTTCACGAGTTATTCTTATCCTTAAGCTATTTACAGCGGAGACATGCCAGATCTCAGAGCGATACTGCCTTTAATTTTATTTTGACAGCTGATTGTTGGAGTATGGTTGAGTATGAACAAAAAAGATTTTCGTTCACTCATAAAACATTATTTTTTTAGAGGCAAAACGTCGAAGGAAGGTTTCTGAGGACAATATCAAAACAAGTCAGAACATTACAGTCAAGTTTCCCGACTGTTAAAGACCCTGCACCAATTTGGTTATAAGCAAAATAAATCAGGAACGAAAAAAAATCGACAGAAAAAAATTTACTTTATCAGCGTCAGTATTAGGAGAATATGCACTGGTAATATGGTTCTTCTAGCTCTTACAGTTGCTGAGATCCGTTCGTTCATCCAGACGAAAGGCTTTATCGACTCAGCTCGTCTTGCTGATCAAGAATATTTATATTTGTGGGGTCTGCCACGACTCCTTCTGCCTGTTACATACATTTACACAAATTTAATATACCTTTACCCTTTGGGTACAGGGTCTAAAAATACATGAAATGGTATTGGCTGACCGTAAAGTTCTCACTCCTCACCAAAAACATGAATGCGAGTGCACTTTGAAAGAGTGTTTGGACTTGCTGATGCGAAATCGGGCGGACTTTCACCCACGATTGGTAACTGTTGATGAAACCTGGATGCACTATTACACATCAAAGAACAGAATAAGTTCTTGACAATGGTCTAAAGCCGGCAGGAAATGTGGATAGAATAAGACCTAGACGCCATTCGTTACTAGAACGTTACTTTCAACGTTGTAACCGGTTTAAAATGAATGCAGGCTTGGCTTTGATTTCCAGTACTGTTGCGGGCAACAGTGGACGTCCAATGACCTGGACTTACCGCCAGTGGATCTGATTGATCTTCGGACATTGGTGAGATTTGTCGAGAGTTAAGATACGCTTCGACTTTAGATAGAATGATTGTGAATTCATCGAAGGTATTTTTAAAATTGGACGTGGATTTTAAGAAGAGATTGTCGAAGGTTTTTACCCCTGCTTTCCAGAGTACTCCCATATGAGGGGGATAAATTACCAAGAGATGTCATGGTGGCTGTTTCGAAGAAGAATTTTCCGTTATCGGAGAAGATTTGGTGGGGCAAATCGTGAGTAGGCCGGAAAGATGGTCTCCGTGGATAAGTATAGGTGGATATCCTTTGTACAGAAGCATAGAAAGACGCATATATACCCATTGGGTATACGGCAGACCTCCCTGTAAAACTTTTGAAGGGTGTATGTGAGTGGCCGGGAAAACGTAGTACTCTGTTTTGACAAGTCACCCATGAGCTGCGATTGGTGACGTTTTTAATTATAAGTCAAGGCTGGTGAGGCCTTTCCTCGCCCACAAGGTCTTATGACATTAATCCTCTCCATAAAGGGACTTATATTAAGTGTGGAGGGAGAGACCGGTTTTTTGCGTAACAGGCATTGATATTTATCAGAAAAATGAATTCGCTGCGTGAATAAAATGAGAGCTTAAAGAGTTTTTCCCAGCTCAATGCTGTTCAGCTCAAAGGAGGTAGCTAATAGTGTCTTGCGACATCCTTTAATAAAGCGACGTGCAAAGGATATCACCCTCAATTCTATTCTTTGGCCGGAGAAAGTATTTGGAAAGGTTTGCTCTGGTACATTCCATCCTTTCTTAATCATTGAGGGCCACCACAGGTCGTAATGGACCAAATCCTGAGAAGATCACGACTTAAATCAGTCAAGTGAATAAAATTGAACTGTAATCAAGTTTAGTTACTGATACACCGAAACACAGCTAAAATAAATGGCAACAGCGACGCACTTTGCGGATATGGGTGATGTTCATCGCTTTGGTTTTTGGGCTTTGAGAAACTCTTTCAAAAAGATTCGGGTTTTTGGGATCGCGACCAGAAAACATTGCAAAAGGTATGGTTGGCAAGAGGCATGCGGTGGACATGATAAAGGGGACTGTGGCGCAGGCGACAAAAAATCCAGTTGTTTATCATTTCGTATTATACTCCATATGCTACAGTCTAGCAGGATAGAGCTCTTAAATCATAATTAAAACAGTGATTTCATTCCTATGGCAGCTATGTGATGTTATATTCCAGTTCAGGCCGTTCGGACTTATTTACTACTTGCAACAGAAAATAGGATCTGTATGAAGTTTCAGCATGATAGCTTTGAAACTGAAAGACTAGTAAAAATAGAGAAATGTATAGGCAGACACATGGCTAGATCGAATCGGCTGATGATGCTGATCAAGAATTTATATACTTTACTGCGTAGATGTCTCCTTCACTGCGTTGAAAACTCTTTCTAAAATTATAATACCATTTTCAAGGTTACAAAAGCATAAAAGTTCATTGAACGCGCCTGCACAAGAACTTTTAAAGTGAAACTCACTACTCATCAAGAAGTTATGCAACTTTAACAAGGGCGGAAGGAAACTTTTTTTATTATTATTACTCGGGGCTAAATGACAAGATCTTTCGGTTTAATATTTAATCGTCGAAAAATGCCTTATCCATATGTGAGCAAAGGATGGTTTATTAGCCAAAAG
Source organism: Drosophila setifemur (assembly GCA_021224005.1). Taxonomy (NCBI): domain Eukaryota; kingdom Metazoa; phylum Arthropoda; class Insecta; order Diptera; family Drosophilidae; genus Drosophila; species Drosophila setifemur. The sequence goes on from JAJJHY010010898.1 coordinate 1,052,577, forward strand.
TGCGATCAAGAATAGTATTTCAGGGAAAGGAAACGGCTTTACTATGTTATTTTGTATTCTGACATTGGCTTTATTATCAGAACCTCTTCTCCGGGAAAAGGTTTATAAAGTCACATCGATACCGGACCACTTTATCATAAAGCTGTCATAGGATGCGAAGAAAAATAAAAAATATCGCTTAAAATGCCCTTGCAGACCAGATGCCATAAATTCGTTTGATAGTTTGCATGGCAGCTATGAGATATAGTGGTCCAATTTGTGGATTTTTATTTTCTAAATTGGCCTAAATACATTAAGCTTAAATACATTAAGCATTAATACAATTTAGAAAATAAAAATCCACAAATTGGACCACTATATAAAGTTTATTGTCCAAGAATGAATAAATTATATTAATAAACACCAGATTTATGGTCAATGACCCATTTTCTCACATCGTTTTTATGGCAGCTATAGGATATAGTAGTCAGGTTTTGAAAAGACTTTCAGGACAATAGTTATTAAAAAGTGATTTATAAATCAATAAATCAATCAATTATTTAAAAAAAAAACAGAATTTAGGACCTTATATACTACCTGCAACAGAAGAAAATGTTTAAAAACTGAGAGACTAGTTTGCGTAGAAATAGTCAGACGAACAGACACAAGGACATGGCTAGATCTGCTCGGCTGTTGATGCTGATCAAGAATATATATTCTTTATGGGGTCGGAGATGTCTTTTTCACGGCGTTCAAAATTATAATACCCTCTGCAAGGGTAGCGAGGAGGTAAGGGAAACTATCGGTACACCCTTGGTGTACCATATATATATTCTGGGAATGAGATGCTGGTCAATGCCAAAGAGAATCTTCCTAATCATGGACAGTGTTCCCACTTTATTCAAATTTAACTATCCTTTTTGTTCGCGACCCAAGACTAGACACATTTTAATCACATTCTAATTAGCCAAGCTACGTCAAAGAGTCCGGATGCGTCTCGCCCTTTTTATCTTTCTCCGTGACTCTCGTCAGTCTCGTCAGCCAGGCTTAGTAAGGAAATCAATTAACAATAAACCATGCAGGAAAATTTTAAATTTTGCACCAGAAACAAAGGATGGCGGTTTTGCTGGCTGTTTAATAGATTTAAAATTAAAGATTGTGCCACAGTCGACAAGGCGACCAAGGAGCGACACTGACTTGACTCACACAACCTTCGACTTCAAGCTGCATATGCTCATAGTCAGATATTTCAATGCGAAAATACAAATATACAAGAACGGGTCAGGCAGCGACGTCAGTGTAGCAGCTAAAACAACGCCGATGTGAAGTTGGCATTGCACTCAATCGAAAGGCTGTGCGGAACAAAAAGAGGGGGAGAAATCGGAGGAGCTAACAACGAAAGAATATTTTAAAATTAAAAATGAGAGAAGTAGATACTGAAAAAAATATACAAGCTGAAAAGGGGACATTAGGTTTGTGCAAATGTATGTATCAGGCAGAAGGAGTTGTGGCAGACCCCACTTGATCAGCATGACGAGCTGAGTCAATATTGCCGTCCGTCTGTCCGTTCGTCTGGATGAACGAACGGATCTTAGCAACTGTAAGAGCTTGAAGAACCATATTACCAGTGCAGATTCTCCAAATACTGACGCAGCTGAAATTTATTTTTGATTGTCGGTGCCACGCCCAACGCCCTGCACAATTTTCAAGCAAAAATTTTTGTAAAATTTACATGCATTTGGAGCATAGATTTCTATCGATTCATTAAGATTGGTAATGAACCAAGAAAGCGCACAATAAATACGCAAAGTTTACAGGCGCTAAAAACAATATATCTGTTTTTGCTCAAATAAACGGAAATTCGCTTGGGGTCGGTGGTTGATTTTTCTCGGAAGTGCCGCTGAGAACGCACTTCCTTCTTATACATATGTAAGAATGTGCGCCTTCGATATATTTATACTGTATTAGCTACTGGTTCGAAAAGTATGTGGTGGTCCAATGATAAGGACGTTTGGCTGATGACACGGAAGTCTCAGGTTCAAACCCAAGACACGGTATTTTTTTTTTCGCTTTGATTTATTTAGCTTAAAACCAAATTTGTACAGGGTTTTTAACAGTCGGTAAGCTCGACTGTTACGTTCATACTTGTTTTTATTTGTGGGTGGTACGCTCACCGCTTCCATGAATGTATTTTTTTGTTTGCACTGCATTGCAATGTACAAATTTTAAGCTAGAGTCTTCTGCTTTCTCACACGCAATAAGCTAGACCAATACTACTATTGTTTATTAATATTGCATTTGCATGTTGCATAAGTGGTAGAAGTACTCGGTTAGATTTTCCCCAGGGCCGTGAGATTCAGGCACATGCCCAGAGTTAGGATCACGATGACAACCACGAGAATGGCGAAGCAGAGATAATTGGGCTGGATGGGCATGCGGAAGAGCTTGGCGGACATGTCCAGGGAAGCGGCGAAGAGCAAGGTCGAGTTGAGATCCTCCGCCGAGGTATTGTGGTAGACAAAGGGACGCACGCGTATCTTATGTCCGTTTGCCTGGGCATTCTGGCACACTCGCGTCACCGACGAGGCCACAAAGAAGGGCAGCACGCCGAGAAACAGCCACAGCATCACATTGGCAATGTTCAGCAGGACGAGCTTCAGGCCGCAGTAGTGAAAGTCGAAGTCCTTGAATCGGAGCATAAATTTCTACTGATCCTGAAAATGTCGATATTTTTTTGTAAAATGTGCCAAAAAACATTAGTCTATAAAATCGTTTGGTTGTGGTTTTGTTTCATATCTTTAGTGGATGGAGGAAGCATTGCACTAACGAAAAGAAAGAATTGATAGTTCGACTGAAATTGAAGCATGTTTTCCGTATATATGGCCATATGATAAATTTCATAAATCTGGGAAATGTCATTTCAGTAAGCTGACTAAGGATTGGTTTACAATCGAAAAACATGGGTGGGGTGTCCTGGCTAGTTCATTCGCCGGACCTTATTCCGATCGAAAAATTAAGGGGAAACATAATATGTGTCTTAGCAGAAAAAAATCTTTCCAATAATCAGCTGCTTTGGGACACCGTTAAGGATTCATGGGCTCAAATTCCGTTAAAGCGATGATTGAACCTTATCGACTCTATGCCTCTCTCTATGCGGCGATGCAAGCTAGTATTTATACCCTTGCAGGCGGTATTACAATTTTGACCAGAAGTTTGCAACGCAGAGAAGGACACATCTCTATCCCATAAAGTATACATATTATTGATAAGCATTACCAGCCGAGTCGATCTAGCCATGTCCGTCTGTCCGTCTCTGTTTCTACCCAAACTAGACTCTCAGTTTTAAAGCTTTGGTGCTGAAACTCCAACTCTCTATCTGTTGCAGGTAGTATATAAGTCGAAACGGCCGGAATCAAAACTTCACATCACATAGCTGCCATTGGAACGATTGGGAAAAATGTATGTAAGTTCGACATTTTTAAAGATAATTGATTGATTCTTTTTAAATCACTTTTAAAAACCTATGTTCACTTATCCTAAAAATCTTATCAAAATCGAACCACTATAGCATATAGCTGCCATAGGAATGATGGTCAAATGGGTCATAGACCATAACTCTGATGTTTATTAATATAATCAATTCATTCTGGAACAATATACGTCATATACATTAAAGCCAATTTAGAAAATGAAAACGAAAAATCGGACCACTATATCCTATAGCTTGCATACAAACTATCGAACGGATTGAAGGCCTGCAGGGTATTCTAAGTTCGGACCCCGAAGCTAGACGTCATTTCTTGTTAAAAATTAAGGATATACAAAGTATTAGGACCTGTCAATTATGTGAAACATAATTTATTAAATTAAATTTAAGGTTTTTTTTTAAGAAATATGTTTGAAATTTTAAAGAAATATGTTTGAAATTGAAAGACAAATGCTATGTTATCACAATAATTTTGAAATGATGGCCCAAGTTTTGTATTTGACAGTTTAATTGTGTTGCCCAGTGGCACAACTTTTTCATTGATTAAAGCTGTAGTCAAAGATTCATCTAAATTATAAGTGATTACACCCAAAATGCGAAAAGTTCATTATGCCGTAAAAGAAGAGAAAAACAAGAAAGGAAGGCTAGCTTCGGTACCCGAAGCTTAGAATACCCTTGCAGGCTAGTTGCTTTCAAACCGTTCAATCGTTTGTATGGCAGCTATAGGATATAGTTATCCGATTTTTGGGTTTTTAAATTTCTAAAAAGGCTTTACTGTCTATGAAAACTGTTTTTCTCAAGAATGAATTAATTGTCTTGAAAAACACCAGAGTTATGCTCAATGACCCATTTTCTCCCATCGTTCCTATGGCAGCTATAGGATATAGTAGTCCGATTTTAATGAAACTTTCAGGATATGTTAAAATTGCTATTAAATAGAGTTTTCCAAGAAATAAATAAATTATCTTAAAAAATGGCGAAATTTTGGAACTTTTTCCCAATCGTTTCTATGGCAGCTATGTGATGTAGTGTTCCGATTCCGGCCGTTCCGACTTATATACTACCTGCAACAGATTGAAGGGTCGGTGCAAAGTTTCAGTCCGGTAGATTTAAAACTGAGAGACTAGTTTACATAGCAACAGACGGACGGGCAGACAGACGGACAGACAGACAGACGGACAGACAGACAGACGGACATGGCCAGATTGACTTGGCTGGCGATGCTGATCAAGAATATATATACTTTATAAGGTCGGAGACGTCTCCTTCACTGCGTTACAAACGTCTGGTCAAAATTATAATACCCTCTGCAAGGGTATAAAAATTAACTAAATCAGGTAAGAAACTATTTAGTTTGCATTCCTTAAACTAACAATTTCCTATAAAAAAAATACTTAATTAACGAAAGGGATAATAATTGGCACTAAAATAGACACAAGTACCAATAAATTAAGAATGACCTTTTTTAGACCCTGTACCCAAAGGGTAAAGGGTATATTAAGTTTGTGCAAATGTCTGTAACAGGCAGAAGGAGGCGTGGCAGACCCCACAAAGTATATATATTCTTGATCAGCATGACGAGCTGAGTCGATATAGCCATGTCCGTCTGTCCGTCTGTCCGTCCGTCCGTCCGTCCGTCCGTGCGGATGAACACACGGATTTCAGCAACTGTAAGAGCTAGAGGAACCGTATTACCAGTGTAGATTCTCCTAATACTGAGTCAATTAGAGTTTATTTTTTTAAGTCGGCTCCACGCCCACCGCCCCCGCAATTTGTATTTGAATTTTTGCACTGCCCTGCACTGCATAATTTTCAAGCTAAAATTTTTTTAAAAATACACATGCAATTGGAGCATAGATTTCTACCGATCCTGAAAATTTCATTAAGATTGGTTAATTAGAAAGCGCACAATAAATACGTTTAGTTTACAGGCGATAAACACAAAAAATCTGTTTATTTGCGCAGACAAACGGTAAATCGGTTGCGTTCGGTGGTTGATTTTTCTCGGAAGTGCCGCTGCAGTTGCGCTGCCACTTCCTTCATATACATATGTATGAATGTGCGTCTTCAATATATTTATACTGTATTAGCTGTCGGTTCAAAAAGTTTGGGTTTGTCGAATGGTTACGACGTTCGACTTAAAACGCGAAGATCTTGGGTTCAAATCCCAGACCGGACTCGGTGTGAATATATATTTGTTTTGGTTTTTTTTTATTTTGCCTAAAACCAAATTTGTACAGGGTCCGTAACAGTCGGGAAACTCGACTGTAACGTTCTTACTTGTTATACACTTGCAGAGGGTATTATAATTTTGACCAGAAGTTTGTAACGCAGTGAAGGAGACGTCTCCGACCCTATAAAGTATATATATATTCTTGATCAGCATCACCAGCCGAGTCGATCTAGCCATGTCCGTCTGTCTGTCCGTCTGTCTGTCAGTCTGTCCGTCTGTCTGTCCGTCTGTCGGTTGCTATGTAAACTAGTTTCTCAGTTTTAAAACTATCGGGCTGAAACTTTGCACCAATCCTTTAATCTTTTGCAGGTAGTATATAAGTCCGAACGGCCGGAATCGGAACACTACATCACATAGCTGCCATAGGAACGATTGGGAAAAAGTGCTATAAATTCGAAATTATTCAATATAAATAATTTATTTTTTAGAATTCTCTGTTTAATGATTATTTTAACAAATCCTGAAAGTTTCATCCAAATCGGACCACTATATCCTATAGCTGCCATAAGAACGATCGAATAGCTTAAAGGCAACTGGTCTGCAAGGGTATTCTAAGCTTCGGGTGCCGAAGCTAGCCTTCCTTTCTTGTTTTCTAGATCGTTTCGATTTTGGTTGACATCAAGAAATATAAACTTGTCAGAACATTACAGTAGAGTTTCCCGTCTGTTAAATACCCTATACCAATTTTTTTTATAAGCAAAATCAATCAAGAACGAAAAAAAAAAATTATATACCGAGTCTGGTCTGGGGCTCGAACCAGGGACCTACGTGTTATGAGCCATACATCCAAATTATTGTAACACCATATACAGTTCAAATCAAGTGGCTAATACAGTATAAATATATTGAATGCGCAAATTCATACATATGTAGGTATATTTATAAAGGCAGTGCGTTCTCAGCGGCACTTCCTAGAAAAATCAATTCCCGACCGCAAGCGATTTACCGATTTTTTCAGCAAATAAGCAGATAGCTTGTATTCGGCTGTAAGTTTTGCATATTTTTTATACCCTTGCAGAGGGTATTATAATCGGAACACTACATCAGATAGCTGCCATAGGAACGATTGGAAAAATGTGCTATAAACTCGCCATTTTTAAAGATATTTTATTTATTTCTCAGGAAATTTTTATTAATGACTATTTTAACCTATCCTAAAAGTTTCATCAAAAACGAATCACTATGGCCGCCATAGGAACGATGTGAGAAAATGGGTCATTGAGCATAACTCTGGTGTTTTTCAAGACAATTAATTCATTCTTGAGAATTTATAGACATTAAATCCCTTATAGAAAATCAAAAACCAAAAATCGGTTCACTATATCCTTTAGCTGCCATACAAACGATCGAACAGTTTTAAGGCAACTGGTCTGCAAGGGTATTCTAAGCTTCGGGTACCGAAGCTAGCCTTCCTTTCTTGTTGTTGTTGACATTTTCAGGATCAGTAGAAATGTATGCTCCAATCACGTTAAAAAAAATCTGAAGCCTCAAGCTTGAAAATTTTTCAGTGCAGTGCAAACATTAAAAAATAAATTAGGGGGGCGGTGGGCGTGGCACCGATTAAAAAAATAAACTTCATCTGTATGGGGTCTGCCACTCCTCCTTCTGCCTATTACATACATTTGCACAAGACATTAAGCTCTCTAAGTTCGAGTTTTCCGACTGCTAAATATCCTGTACCAATTTTTGTATACATAAGTGTCGCTTAAAATATATCAATAAAAAATAAATAAAAGCAATAAATTAAAAATAAAAAACCAATAAAGAACGACCGAGTTTGGGGTGGTTTCCCAGGATTCCAAGGTCTACAAATAAGTTAAAGGCACATATAGTACATACGAGGGCTGTTCAAAAAGTATCGCGAATTTTGTGTTTTTTCAAAAGTTATTTATTTATTTATGAATATCTATTTTGTCCCCTTTAAAATAATCCCTATTAGATATTATACACTTGTGCCAACGGGTTTTCCAATCTTCGAAGCACTTCAAAAATTCATTTTTTTTAATCTTGTTCAGCTCCTCCTTCGATGCCGTCTTTATCTCGTCAAGCGTAGCGTAACGTCGTCCTTTCATGGGCCTCTTCAGTTTAGGGAACAAGAAAAAGTCACAGGGGGCCAGATCTGGGGAATACGGTGGCTGCGGCATCATTAGTGTGTTGTTTTTGGCCAAAAAGTCGCGCACAAGCAACGATGTGTGAGCAGGTGCGTTATCGAGGTGCAAAAGCCAATTTTTGTTCTTCCACAAATCCGGTCGTTTCTGGCGGATTGCTTCGCGCAAATTGCGCATAACTTGCAGGTAATATTCCTTATTGACCGTTCTTCCCTGTGGCAAGAACTCATGATGCACCACGCCCCTGCAATCGAAGAAAACTGTCAGCAAAACTTTCACATTCGACCGAACTTGGCGCGCTTTTTTCGCTCTTGGTTCGTGCGGCAGCTTCCATTGAGATGATTGAACTTTGGTTTCCACGTCATAACCGTAAACCCACGATTCGTCACCAGTTATGACCCTCTGGAGCAAGTTTGGGTCGTCGCGGACAGAGTTTAACATCTCATTAGCAATGTTCATGCGATGATGTTTTTGGTCGCAATTGAGCAATTTTGGTACGAATTTCGCGTCGAAAAATCGAAAAATCGAAGACGATACAAAACACGTGCAAGCAAAGCAGCTGTCAACAATTAAGTGAACATTAAAAATGGCCGAGCTTGTCGGCATAAGTGAGAGACATGTGTACCAAAATAACGCCACAAAAAAATCGAAATTCGAATATACGTAACCCACGAAAATTCAAAATTCGCGATACTTTTTGAGCAGACCACGTATGTATGTATGTATATAAAGGTAGTGCGTTCTCAGCGACCACTCTCTAAAAAAGGCAACTTAATCAACTCCTCAGTAACATACATTTGCACTTTGTTAGCTTTAATTTCAGTTCGCTTTTGAGATCCACTGCTTCTATAAAAAAAAGACGACTCCGGCACTCTGCCGTGAAAGATCATATTATTCAATCATGTCTGAGTCTCTATGCCAGCAGGTTATACCCATCAAATACCCATCGCGGTAAAATTAAGGAACAATGTGGGAACCAAACTTTCAACTTCCCTCTTACTCTAGTAGACTGATGCTTCTAAACCTACCCACACTTATTAATCGTAGAACCATGCTTGGTGTAGTTTTCATCCTCAAACTAATACACAATGAGGTTGATAGTTCTGCCTTGTTACAACGCATCAACTTTAATGTGCCCCGTAGACTTACAAGAAATTGTATCCCACTAGCTTTAAACCATATTAGCTCGAATTATGTCCTGCATGAGCCCTTTAGAGTACTTTGCTCAGATTATAACGTAGTGCACCAACTAACGACCGATTTTTCTTCTATTAACGACCTTACGCATATTAAGTCCCAAATTCTTACCTACCTTACTCACCACAATTCTATGTAGTTTTCCTCGAAATCTTTCTACTATTTTCCCTGCATGCTCGGCCCATTCTTCGCGATCGAACCGTACGTTATGCGGCTGCGCCCCTCGGTCGGTTGGGCGGGAGGTGGGTTGCATCACGTGCAACGGGATTCGCGAAAAAAAAAAATAAATAATATAATAATTAGTTATGTATAATTAGAATATATATTTAATGGTACAATTCGTTGTTGCGAAATATTGATTATTGCGTGTTGTTTGCATTTTATTTTTTGTAATATTCTGGGGCCAAAACTATCGCCAATATAGCAACTATACCAAAATATTCTTGACATTAGCCTCGCAAGTCTCGAAGTTTTTATCGCCTCCCCACTCGACTTCAGAAACGATACGGAGTCGTGTGCTTTGCAATTCTTTTTAGCTTTACTCCTCTGTCTTTCACGGTGGCGGCTCAGTCCCCGTGGTCCCTTGACCATAGCAATTGTTTGAGCAATTGAGCATGCATTTCTTTGCCAGTGGAATTTAATATAGCTCCACATGAGCTCCCCATACCCACACAGTATAGGAATAAAAAACAATTTGATAGCGACTCGGAGTCCGATAGTGAGTGTCCTCCAACTACTTCCACACTTCCACCCGCGAATTTCCCCACAGTAGGAAACATGGCTGTAGATCCAGAACAACTCAGAATAGTAATTCAGGCTGCCATTAACCAAGCCTTAGCAAAAAAGGCCGGCGAAGACAAGCGCAATGAAGATGGTTTGCGTCAAACTATACAAAATTTGGCCAGCCAAGTGACAGCGATGCGAATGTGCACCCACTCAAGCAAAAGCCCCTCAGATTATGGCTTATGAACCTATAGATATAAAAGACAATGTCGTGTGTAACGAGCCACTGGACGCCGTTAAGTGCCTGCCCGAATTTACGGGAGCACAAAAGACATACGTCTCCTGGCGGCAAGCGGCAGTAGCTGCATACTACATATTCAGGGGTTACGTAAATAGCTCACGCCATTATCACGCGTTTATTATCATTATAAGTAAAATAAGAGGCCCTGCCCATGCCATGCTGTCCTCGTTTGGCACTGTATTGAATTTCGATGCGATCATATATGGTCATGTCATATACGTGGTCATATACGATCATGTCATCGATCGAATATGGGCACTCTCAGACAGGGAAGCCTCACACTTTTGCAATACTATGGCGAGGTTGAGAAAAGCTCACCCTGCTCACCAAGCGTCGGCGGTAAAGGTTTTATGCGACAAATTCCGGGATGATGCACTCCGCGTATTTATTAAACTTAAACGCTCACTGATGTCCTCTTCTCGGCAAAGCCGAAGGACATGCCATCTGCGCTTGCATTGGCTCAAGAAGTCTAATCGACACACGAGAGATACTCATTCGAGCCGTCGTTTGCCATCAGCCAAGAAGATAGGGATAAAAGCAAATTCCAAAAGCGCAATAACGCCAACAGCGAGACACAGCGGCTAGCCTTTCAAAAGCTGCTTACTATTCTGGCTTCCGAGAATGTCATCCGCAGGTATCCTGACTAAAATAAGGCATTTGATCTAACGACAGATGTCTCAGCACACGGCATTGGCGCAGTGCTATCCCAAGAGGATCGACCTATAACTATGATCTCGAGAACCTAAAAGAACAGGGAGGTTAACTACGCTACCAACGAAAGGGAGCTGTTACACATAGTTTGGGCACTAGCCCAATTGCGTCAATATTTATATGCAGTCAAAGACATAAATATCTTTACTGATCACCAACCATTGACCTTCGCCGTATCGGAGGCCAATCCGAATGCAAAAATCACAAGGTATGAAGTCAATTTTCAATGACCAATATTCTTCTATCGTTCCTATGGCAGCTATAGGATATAGTAGTCCGAATTTGATAGAGTTTCTTTAAAAATAAATTAGTTATCTTAAAAAACTACAAATTTCCGGCACTTTTCCCAATCGTTCCTATGGCAGCTATGCGATTTAGTGTTCTGTTTTCGGCCGTTCCGACTTATGTACTACCTGCAATATAAATAAGGGTCGGCGCAAAGTTTCAGCCCGATAGCTTTAAAACAGAGAGACTTGTTTACATAGCAACCGACATACGGACAGACAGACGGACATGGCTAGATCGACTTGGCTGGTGATGCTGATCAAGAATATATATACTTTATAGGGTCGGAGACGTCTCCTTCACTGCGATACAAACTTCTGGTCAAAAATTAGAATACCCACTGCAAGGGTATACAAAATTTGCTTATGAAAAAGTAAAAGCAGAACTCATAACACTCAAGATGAAAAATGTAACCATTTTCTTTTGGAAGTTTAAAACTCGTCACTTACAAACTTCACTCGGAAATGGAATTCTCCCCGGGCAATCTACTGTCTGATAACATCGGAAATGATTGAATCACTTAACATAACCGCATGCCACTCACAAAAGCAGTCTACAAATGCAATGCGAGTTCCGAGGTGCAGTTGGCAACCGAATGGCAGTCTGCAGTTTACATGCAATTTGCGTCAATTTGCATATTTCCGGTACCTGGTCTGGCCTGTGCGTAAATATTTTATATTTCATTTTGCCTTGGGTCTAGGCAAGTGAATTATTAGGCTAATTATAAGCACTGTCGTAGCTAAGACCAAAGACAATATACTTGAGCCAAGAACGAAGAACCAAGAACCGAATGGAGTGCAGTGAAGCACAACGACTGTGGCAACCATTCCCAAGGGCCCAAGGGAAATATAGCTTGCGGTCGCCTTCGTAGTTGCGGGCCTTATTTAACGGGTTACAGGTTGAATTTTCATTCGGTTTTGCAGCATGCTTGTTTAATTTATACCTTTGGACACTACTGTTGCCGCTGCGGTTTATCTTTGGTTTCCCTTTCAAGCTGTTATATCGTCCTCCACAGCGATGATTGACTGCTCGAACGAAGTAGTTAAGATTTGTGGTCGCCATTCCAACTGCACTTGTATTTATATTTCTTTAGCTATTTCAACATTATTGGACCCATACAAAAAAGGATTTTAATTGCCGTTCCGAGGTTCAATGTTGCTTGTTCTGACCAATTTAGTAAGAAACTCCACAAAAGGCGTGAAAATAGCCCTTATAATCATATTAGTATCAACTGAGAAGAATTAATCTGCCTTGTGGATGGGCTCAAGCTTTCAAGCGCTTGCTATGTTCATTGAACACTTGGTACATACCAGAGAGCTGCAATGAGTACTATTTTAAGCGAACACGTGAACAATTCCATACATTGCCACCACCACAGACACCAGAGTTATGGTCAATGACCCATTATCTCCCATCGTTCCTAAGACACTATAGGATATAGTGGTCTGCTTTTGATTTGACTTTTAATTAGTATTTTAACATATCCTGAAAGATTCATCAAAATCGGACCACTATATCCTATAGCTGCAATAGGAACGGGAATGGGAGAAAATGGGTCATTGAGCATAACTCTGGTGTTTTTTCAAGACAATTAATTCATTCTTGAGAAATACAGTTTTCATAGACATTAAAGCCGTTTAGAAAATTTAAAACCAAAAATCGGATCACTATATCCTAGAGCTGCCATACAAACGATTGGTCGGCTTGAAAGCAACTAGTCGGCAAGGGTAATCTAAGCTTCGGGTACCGAAGCTAGCCTTCCTTTCTTGTTTTTCTTGATATAATTCGATTTTCGTCTTTGCAACGATCGCACGTTCAATTCGGGTCCGCTTGCTACTTTTTGACATATAAAAATTATCTCGATATGACTGCACGGCCAATCCGTGACCACTTGCACTTCGTTCGATCGATAAATCCAAAAATTGTAAACTAAAAAACATTGCCCTGCGTGGCCAAATTAATTGAAATTAAACTAATATAATTACTTGTGATTATTGCGAAAATTATAGCCAGTGAAAAAAAAGTCCAGTTAACTCAACAGTGATTATTGCGGAAATTATAGCCATTGAAAAAGCTCATTGACTCAACATTTTGGTGACCCCGACGTGATTTTGAACTGTGAAAAATAAATCAAATCACTGGCAATATTAACTTGCCTAAAAATTGAAAACTCTTGCTGTATATTTTAAATTTAAAAAAAAATGAATAAATAAATAAATTAAAAAAAAAAATATTAATATAAAAAATTGTTAAATGGCAACTAATTTTACTACCAATCCTGGGATAATTAAAGTCCAATTTTTTAAAAGAAAATCCAAGGCCATACTCGAGGGCGCACAGGAAATTGGATTGGCTCTAGATGGAGAAGTATTGAGGTCCGCCACCGAAGAAGATCTAACATTGCGACTGGAGCTACTGGATAAAACTGAGTCTTTTTTTATCCAAATTCACGGCAGCCTTGAGGAGCTCGACTTTTCCCTGAAGTCAGCCATCCAGTACGAGATAAGGAAGCCAGGGTGGTTAAGGTGCGATGCTCAACAATGCGGCCGGACTTGTCCATGGATGGATCGGCAGTTCCAGTCCAGAGAAGAAAATATGTGTCTGAAATAAAATTGCCAGAGTTAAGCGGCGGTTATGTGGAATATGCCGATTTCTTCTCGATGTTTTCGACTTTCATCGACAAGGAACCAGATCTGTCTCCAATTGAGATGCTGCAGCACCTAAGGTCCTGCCTGAAGGATGCAGTTCGGTCGCTCGATATATCTGACGAGAACTATGCTGTGGCTCTGGATTTATTAAGTAAGCGATTTAACAATAAGTTTCTTGTCTTTCGGGCGCACATCAGCCCAATATTGGGCCTTCAGAAAATAGAGCATGCATCCGCTGTAAAATTGCGTGGGCTTTCGGACACATTTAATGCGAGCCTGCAAGCTTTACAGTCCTTAGGCAGCTTGGAGCAAATTTCTGGCTGTATCATAATTCACAGCTTACTGCAAAAGGTGGCTAATGCTAATGATAATGGATGAAATACCAACGTGCAACCAGCTTATCGAGTTTCTGGGGAAGCGTTGCCAGCGACTAAAGAGTGTGGAGCATTCAGCTGAGTCTTTTCGCCAGGAGGGAACAAGACGTATGACCAATCCCGCTAGAAGCTCGTTTGTCACCACAAACACACCTCCCACTAATTGCATCTGCTGCAATATTCCTGGTCATACCCTTTACAGCTGCTCTACGTTTCTAGGCCTAACCCCGCAACTCCGTCTTCGAGAGGCCAAAAGATCGTCGTTGTGAGATTCGGAGAAAGACGTGTTTCTTAAATTTGACGACGGCAGCGACATCACAAAGACGCTCGGCCTGGCCTGATATGACTGCGGACTGCCTGTTATTCTCTTTTTATCGATTACAGGCCAAATTGAAACCTTGCGAGCGATCCGTCCTGTTAACTATCGCTCGATTTAATGATACTCTTGGCCTTATTAGTCCTGTTATAGCGAAGCCAAAAATATTCTTGCAACAACTCTGGCCGGAAAAACTTGATTGGGATCTTCCTCTTTCTTTAGCGTCATCGTGGCTCAAACTATCCGATGATATTGGCTCTATTCTCTATTCTCTGTTCTCAAACAGAGCCCTTGAGATCCATGGCTTCAGTGATGCCAGTATCCGAGCCTATGGAGGTTGAGTTTACGTGGTGGCAAGTGTTGATGGAAAAAGGCAGGCGCATCTCTTGTGCTCAAAGTCACGAGTGGCTCCTTTAAAGACGATCACGGTGCCGAAGCTGGAATGGTGCGCTGCATTGCTGCTTGGTGTGCTTATGAACGAGATTCGTACGATGGGACTCTTTGATTGCCCCCTGTACTGCTGGTAGGATTCTGCTGTGGTGCTGTCGTGGATAAGAGATGAAACTTTCCGATTTCAAATATTTACATCTAATCGAATCTCTTTAATATAGAAGCTGACAATGGACATAAAGTGGCGTTATGTGCCCACTAGATGCAATCCGGCTGACATGTTGTCCAGAGGAGTTCTTCCCAGTGAACTTTTCTCATCTTCCTTATGGTTCCATGGCCCGCCTTTCATCCAAGAACCTCAGGATTCCTGGCCTGAATCCTGTCTGCCGGTGAAGATGCTGCCCGAGTTAAAAAAAAATCGTTTTGATTGGGGCTGCAGCAATGATCGACGTGTCAGCTGGATGCAAATTTGTCAACTCCTGGGAAGGGCTAAGTCGTGTCAACGCCTACATTTTTAAATTCTGCAACCGGATCAGGCGCTCTGGACTTTCCGTCGAGGACAAGCGGCAAGGAAGCTTTTTGGTGCTGCGCTCAATCCAGATGGCCACTTTGTCTGAGGATTACCAGAGCCTGAAAGGAAAACAGCTGGTAAAGGCTATAAGCGCAATTAGCTCTCTCGACCCATTCTTGGACTAGGACTTGGTAGACTAGGAAACTCAGCACTGGACTTTTAGGCTCAGCATCCGATCATTCTTTTGAGTCAGCATCCAGTAACGCGTGCAATAATAATGCACATGCATCGAAAAAATCTGCATGCTGGGCCCCGTGCTCTGCTTGCAAATATTAGGCTTCAATATTGGCCTATTAGCGGCCGGAAGACTGTGGCCAGTGCAGTAAGCAAATGCTTCAAGGCGAAACCACGGCTTGTTGAGCATCTAATGGCAGATCTCCCTAAGGATCGTGTAACCGCAACATCCACGTTTATGGTGACAGGCTTGGATTTCTGTGGGCTCTTCTATTATAAAAGTGAAATTCGCATCAAGGTGCCCATCAAAACCTACATCTGCGTTTTCATATTCTTTGCGACCAAGGCGATGCATTTGGAACTCGGACAGGATCTGTCTACGACAGCGTTTCTCAGTGCACTCAGAAGATTCATGCTAACCCGAGGCAAGCCTGTTCGTCTCTGGTCGGATAACGCTACGAATTTTGTTGGTGCCAAGAGCGAGATGGCTGAGTTCAGACGGCTGTTCTTGAGCGGTCCACACAACGAAGCATTGCTGATCTTTTGCCTTGCGGATAGCATCGAATGGCAATTTATTCCTCCTCGGTCTCCACATTTTGGTGGGCTATGGGAATTAGCAGTTAAAACAGCCAACGGCAGTGCTGTTGGTCCATCATTGTTGTCGTTTGACGAATTCCGCACTCTTGTTTGTCACATTGCGGCTATCATAAACTCCAGACCTTTGGTTCCTCTCTCAGAGAACCCGACAGATCTGGACGTCTTAACACCTGGGCACAAGGCACAATTTTAATCGTCTGGACCGATATCAGCGAATTGCCTATTACCAGCAGGTACCTTCATCTCATTGCGGCGGCCCTTTGCCTAAGCTCTATAATTTTTTCTTGATATAATTCGATGTTCGTTTTTGCAACGATCGCACGGCCAATTCGGGTCCGCTTGCTACTTTTTGATATATAACAAGAAAGGAAGGCTAGCTTCGGTACCCGAAGCTTAGAATACCCTTGCATACTAGTTGCTTTTAAACCGTTCGATCGTTTCTATGGCAGCTATAGGATAAAGTAATCCGATTTTTGGGTTTTTATTAATTTTTTAAAACGGCTTTAATGTCTATAGAAACTGTATTTCTCAAGAATGAATTAATTGTCTTGAAAAACACCAGAGTTATGCTCAATGACCCATTTTCTCCCATCGTTCCAATATAACTCACATAGCTGACATAGGAACGATTGGGAAAAAGTGCCATAAATTCGTTTTTTTTAAAGATAAATTATTTATTTTTTAGGAAACTCTTTTTAAGGCTATTTTAACATATCCTAAAAGTTTCATCAGAATCGGACAACTATATCCTATAGCTGCCATAGGAACGATGGGAGAAAATGGGTCATTGAGCATAACTCTGGTGTTTTTTCAAGACAATTAATTCATTCTTGAGAAATACAGTTTTCATAGACATTAAAGCCGTTTAGAAAATTTAAAACCAAAAATCGGATCACTATATCCTTTAGCTGCCAAACAAACGATTGAACGGTTTGAAAGCAATTAGTCTGCAAGGGTATTCTAAGCTTCGGGTACCGAAGCTAGCCTTCCTTTCTTGTTTATTCCTTTTTTGGTTTGTATGCATACTTTTTCTAACCTAAAATCTTATATACATATTTTTATTTTTAATAAAAAGAAAAAAATATTGGAATATTTTAAAATGTATAAATTATTTATTAATATATGAATAATTAAGAAAATACTATTTTATTT
>JAJJHY010010898.1:1069888-1132326 GCA_021224005.1 Drosophila setifemur
AAAATACTATTTTATTTATTATTATTATTATTATTTTTGAACAATCAAAGTTTCGCATTGAGTTTGACCGCATACATTTTCTGGAAAGTGTATATAACGGGTGGCCCATCTATTGGTACGTTTTGTTTTACACCAAACGAGCTACAGACCCGAAAATTCGACATTTTATTTGGCATACCTTCCGCGGCACGAAACATGTTTTCTTTTGAAAAGAGTTTTGAAATTTTAAAAACTTATTTTCAAGGTCAGTGCTGTGTCGCCGGAACTATACGAATTTTGTAAACATATATGGGTCGTGATACAGCCCCCACCGAAGGATCTATACGAAAATTGTCGCACAGCTGCGATTTGACACCGCTGAAAATTTTCCTGTTCCAAAGACAATTCCAGTTTTGGAAAACAATATTGAAAAATAATATATATGAAGGTAGTGCGTTCTCAGCGGCACTTCCGAGAAAAATCAGCCACCGAACGCAAGTGATTACCGTTTTTTTGAGCAAATATACAGATTGCATGTTGTTAGAGCCTGTAAACTTTGGGTATTTATTGTGGGCTTTCTAATGCACCAATGAATCAGGATCGGTAGAAATCCATGCTCCAATTGCATGTGCATTTTTTTTTTAATTTTAGCTTGAAAATTGTGCAGTGCAAACATGCCATGTCCGTCTGTCCGTCCGTCCGGATGAACACACGGATCTCAGCAACAAGAGCTAGAGGAACCATATTACCAGTGTAGATTCTCCTAATACTGACGCAATTGAAGTTTATTTTTTTTAGTCGGTGCCACGCTTACCGCCCCCGCAATTTGTATTTTAATTTTTGCACTGCCCTGCACTGCACAATTTTCAAGCTAAATTTTGGAATAAATACACATGCAATTGGAGCATAGATTTCTACCAAGATTTCAAGATTGGTTAATTAGAAAGCGCACAATAAATACCCAAGGTCTACAGGCGCTAAACACAAGTAATCTGGTTCTTTGCTCAAACAAACAGTAAATCGCTTGCGTTCGGTGATTGATTTTTCTCGGAAGTGCCGCTGCAGCTGCCACTACCTTCATATACATATGTATGAATGTGCGCCTTCAATATATTTTTAGTGTATTAGCTGCCGGTTAAAAAAGATTGGGTTTGTCGAATGGTTACGACGTTCGACTTAAAACGCGAAGATCTTGGGTTCGAGTCCCAGACCGGACTCGGTGTGAATATATGTTTTTTTTTGGTTTGTTTTTATTTTGCCTAAAACCAAATTTGTACAGGGTCTGTAACAGTCGGGAAACTCGACTGTAACGTTCTTACTTGTTTTATTTGCTTTAATGTCCATAAAAAGTATATTGTCCTTAAATGAACTAATTATATTGATAATTACCAGAGTTAAGGCAGCTATAGGATGCGTCAATTTTCATACGACTTTTAGGAAAAGTTAACATAGTAATTAAAAAGCGATTTAATTATTACCGATGGCGCAACATGACCTTATTTTTGGCCTGCTTGAGATGACGTTGTCGCAAACTAAACATGTGCGATACTGTTTAGGCCGCATACTGGATTTGTGTTTCGTATCAGACCCGGACAGCGTGTGTCTGTCAAGAACTTCCACTCTATCACAACCTGAAGATCACCATCCCACTTTTGACGTGACGGTCGACTATGTGGAAATCGAGGTCATCAAATCGAATAGGAAAGCCACGCGAATCCGCCAGACAGATTTCCTTTTAATAAATTTTTTTATAGCCGGCTATGATTGGTCTGATCTTTATTCATGCACCGGCGTTGTTGAGGCTGCTAAGTTATTTTAAAAGACTAGTGTGTTCGGCTGCCGTATGCATCTTCTTCAGAAAATCCCCCTTGTTTTACCAAACACCTACAAAAAAGTAAAACTAACAAAAATTAGACTTTACTCTAAATTTAAAGATAACGGGTCCTGTTATACACGAAAGCTCGATTATTTCGGATCTTCAACGGGTTAAGCTAGTTTTTTCACCAGGACCGGACGGTGTACCTGGCTGTGTACTTAGATACTGCGCCGATTTCCTGAGCAAGCCTCTTCTTAAATTATTCAGTTTGTGTCTCCAATCCTTAACATCTCATATATGGAAGGAATCATACGTTATCCCTATCCATAAAAAAGCTAAACGAGGGGATGCAAGCAATTATAGAGGTATCTCTAAATTGTCTGCTATCCCCAAGCTCTTCGAGAAACTAATAACTCCTCAATTGCAACACCAATGGCTTTAATTTCTTCATGCCAACATGGATTTATGAAACGTCGTTCGACGACAACTAATCTTTTGGAACTCTCGTCCTTCGTAATCAAAGGCTTCCAGTCTAATCTTCAAACGGATGTCATTTACACAGATTTCAGTAAAGTATTCGACTTCGTTAATCACTCTCTTCTTTTAATAAAGCTTGACAAATTGGATTTTCCTCTAGGCTTGATAATATTGATAATTAGTTACCTGAGTAAGAGAACACAAATGGTTCTCTTCAAGAGCTCACTATCTGGTTTACTCCATTTTACCTCGGGCGTCCTTCAAGGTCCTTTGCTGTTCACACTCTTTATTAATGACCTTTCATAGGTCGTTCCAAAATCTCGCGTACTAATGTAAGCGAAATATGTTAAGCTTTATCTTCAATATAACAATCCCTCACGTCAGTCGGTCTTACAGGCCGAGCTTAATAACTTACAAGCATGGTGTCAAGCAAACTCACTAAAATTAAAAGGCTCTAAGTGCAAAGTGATGACATTACACCGTATTGACCCTCAGTTTGCTACTTATTCTCTAGAAGGAGGCTTCCTTAAAAGAATCACGCGTGTTGATGATATTGGAGTTATACTTGATGCCAAGTTAAAATGTACTGACCACATTTCGTGCATGGTTAATAAGTTCATGGGTGTGATAGGGTTTATAAAAACGTGGTCAAAAATGTGACTAAGACTTTATACGTCAAGCTTGTTCGGCCAATTCTTGAGTACGGATTATGTGTCTGGACTCCTCAGAATGGAGTTAACCAAGGCCGCATTGAATCCGTGCTAAAAAGATTTTCGATTTTCGCGCTTAGAGGCATTAACTGGGAAGCAAACATTCAACCTTACTCTTAGAGACTCATTTTAATAAACCTAGCCTCATTAACTAATCGTGGAACTTGCTTGGTGTATTTTTCATCATAAAACTAATACACAACGAGGTTGATAGTTCTGGCTTATTAGAACGCATAAACTTTAATGTGCCCCATAGACGTACTAGAAGTTATACCCCCCTAGCTTTAAGCTATAGTAGTTCGAACTATGTCCCTTGTGAGCCCTTTAAAGTACTTTGTTCAGACTTTAACAAACTGTCCATTTTAACTTCAGATTTTTCTTCAATTAACGACCTCACTCACATTAAGTCCCTAATACTCACCTATCTAGCTCATCACAGTTCTATGCAGTTTTCCTCGAAAATCTTTCTCCTATTTTCCCTGTGTGCTCGATCCTATCTCCGCGATCGAGCCGTACGTTATGCGGCTGCGCCCCTCGGTCGGTTGGGCGGGAGGTTGCATCACGTGCAACGGGATTTGCGTAAAAAAAACAATCTATTATCTTTAAAAATACCGTTTTTACGACCTTTTTTCCCAATCATTCCTATGGCAGCTATGTGATGTAGTGTTTTGATTCCGTCCGTTCCTACTTATATATTACCAACCAAAAAACGGTTGGTGCAAAATTTTAGCCCGATAGCTTCTAAACTGAGAGACTACTTTGCGTAGAAACAGACAGACGGACATGGGTAGATCGACTCGGCTGGTGATGCTGGTCAAGAATATATATACTTTATTGGGTCGGAGATGTCTCCTACACTGCGTTGCAAACTTCTGGTCAAATGATAATACCCTCTACAAGGGTATACAATTATGTCTTTATCTTGTTAATGACCGTCTTGTGAATTATGTGGTGATACTTCTCATGGATATCCTTAATTAATAGAAACGCATCCTGCCTTGGCAGTATAATAGCTTCCTTCTGTCAGCGTATGATTGGTTCTGCCTTGTGTCCGCATGATACAGTTGAAGTCGATATATAGATTTAGGCCAGCCAATATGTTACGCCATGTTGATACTGCAAAAATCTTGTTGATTTCGGTTGGGTATTTCGAAGCCTGTGCTTGCGTAAAGAGGACCTGCTCTGCTCGTTTAATCATATCCGGAGTGACTTTATGCAGCTTGTTTGCTTTTGCCGCTACGATGTCAGCCATACATCGCCGATCGCCATACATTTCGAACCATAATTTTCAGGCCAATCGTGTAGCAGAAGACGATTCCCAGAGGATGGAAAATCAACATTAAATCGTTGAGAGATACACCATGGGCTTTTGCTGCTGCGTCCAAATAAGTCGGATCTTACTGGAATTGTTGAAATTGAGCACTATTAAGATCGGTAGATACCAAATGCGCTTATTGAAATTTGCTATTTCGGCTTCTGTCAATTGGGATGCATAACCTTTTTCCATTAAATTCCTTATTTAAGCCGCTTTTTTTCGTACAAATCTGGCTCCCGCTTGATTTTGTTTTTGTCTGCATTAACCGTTTGCTTAGAAAAAACCAAGTTGCGAATAGTGTTTGCTTTATTCATCTAGTAACGCTTGTCTGCGTTTGTGCCAAAAATCTAAATCGATGTAGAGATAAGCTCTCACTTCACTTAGTTTTGCCGGTCCATTGAAGAAAAATGGGCATTGACACATACTGTTCTCATTCAGTGGCTTTTGTTCAATGGCCAATGACATTAACCAGCATCAACCTTAACTTGGTCAATATCAACAGGTAACACCACAAAAAGCCCCAGGGTATACATACATGCAAATCCCATTATTATTATTGCCGTTGATAAAGCTGTTGTATCAAATGGGTTTTCTATTGGTTTGGTTGCTCTTCCAGTGGCAAGGTACTTCGGACCTCGCGTTCATGTGCGAACGACCGATAGAAGGGAGATAGTCAGAGTTTGCGACTTGCTTGCCTGCGAAAATTTGTGTTCCTGTATTCAGTTTTCTTGTTCCATATTGTTCTGCAGCAGCAATTTTTAGCCGACCCCGTCGCACCTGCACCGGCGCGAAATCTGAACTTTGTAGTTTATTTCTTGTCTTATTTCTTCATTCCCAGTGATATTATGAAGCAGCTTTGTCATTCCTCTATATTTTATCGATTGCGAATATTTTGACAACTATAATATTGGCAAAGTTTAAATTTTTTCAAAGATCAAATTTTTTTAACCCATGGATTATGTACTAGTATATGCATATATACATATATATATTACTTCTAATACATGTTATTAATGCATCTCCCCGTCAAATAAGTTCATAACAATTTGCGTGTGCCACCAAGGGTGATAACGGGAGAACGGACTCAAAGATGATTCATTTTGTATACTATAAAGTGGCGAGCTACTGCTGTTGTTTGCCACTGGTTTTTGATCGCGTCTATATGAAGCATATGAAACGAATTGAATTAGCTGGCATTTGAACGAACTGACACTAAATGGTGTGAAGGTCAGCGAGAGTGGTGGAAAACTGCAGACGACGACTAGCAGGTCAACTGCACTTACATACTGTTTCTCTTCGGGCCATTACAAATTCTGTCCGGCAATTGGTCGTCGTCACCATTTGTGTGTGTTAGTTTTGCCATTTGTCATTGTTAGTGTGTGTGCACCAACATGATGGAACACTTGCCACAGGGGCCTCCATTGAATGGGGTAATGTTGCTGTTAAATATTTGATTTACAAACATTATTTAGATTGCTTATCAGTTTCATTAATAGCCCGGCGGTAAGGGAAGCCATTTATAGAGCAAAATTGGAACGGCTTACATTTATGGGATGATAGCTGGTTCTTAATTTTGTTTATCCTTATCATCCTCATCGATCTTAATAACTTTCAATCATGGATTAATGCAAACTTACTAAAACTAAAACTCTGTAAGTGCAAGCCGATTACATTTGAGCGTATAAACCCTACGTTTGCTCCTTTTTATCTAGACGGATGCTTTCTTGAAAGAATTACGCGTAGTGATGATCAAGGTGTCATGATGTTATGTTGTCATGCCAAGTTTAATTTCTTGACCACAATTCGTGCATGGTAAATAAGGAAATAGATGTGTAGGTCTTATAAAAAGGTGATCAAAAGAGTTCAATGCCCCTATGTTACTAAGACATTATACATCTCTCTTGATCGTCGAATTCGAATCATGTATCTGTAGTCCTCAGTGCGGAGCTCGCAAAAATCGCATCAATTTCATCGTATAGTGGTCGGATTTTTGTTTTTTCATGTTCTGAATTGGCTTTAATGTCTATGAAAAGTATTTTGTCCAAAATTAAATTATTTATATTGATAAACACCAGATTTATGGTCAATTGCCCATTTTCTCCCATCGTTCGTAAGACAGCTTTGGGGCGCTGTTTGTGTGAATTCTTGCTCCATTGCACTACCAAAAGCACTGCACTGTTGGCCATGAAAGCACTTTCACACTTGCACATGTATAGAGCTTCGACTCATCCTCGCATCGCTGTTACCTATCCCACTCTTGCCGGCCAAGCCCAACGTCACCCCCACTTATTCAGCCTTTGTGTTATGCTACAGACGTTGCTGTCAATGTCCGCTTTGTTATACCCCTGCAGAGGGTATTATAATTTTGACCAGGAGTTTGCAACGCGGTGAAGGAGACATCTCGACATCTTCGCCTCTTGATTAAGTGTTTTATCAGTCAGCTTCCATTTAGCTCCCTCCAAACTCATACTTCTGCATCTTTTTGTCGATACATTTGATGTTTTCAGCATGTTTTACTGCGTTCTTTTTATGTGAGTTTTTCTGACCCCTTTTTAGAATTCTCATTTGCCCTTTTTTTTTAGACCCTTTACCCAAAGGGTAAGGATATAGCCAAGTCCATTTCTCCATCCGGATAAACACACTGATCTCAGCAACTGTAAGAACTAGAGGAACCGTATTACCAGTGTAGATTCTGCTAGTACTGACGCAAATGAAGTTAATTTTTTTTAACCGGTGCCATGCCCACCGCCCCCGCAATTAGTATTTTTAGACCCTGTACCCAAAGGGTAAAGGGTATATTAAGTTTGTGCAAATGTATGTAACAGGCAGAAGGAGGCGTGGCAGACCCCACAAAGTATATATATTCTTGATCAGCATGACGAGCTGAGTCGATATAGCCATGTCCGTCTGTCCGTCCTTCCGTCTGTCCGTCCGTCCGTCCGTCCGTCTGTCCGTCCGGCCGTCCGTCCGTCCGTCCGTCTGTCCGTCTGGGTAAACGAACGGATCTCAGAAACTGTAAGAGCTAGAAGAACTTTATTAACAGTGCAGATTCTCGTAATTATTACGCAGATGAAGTTTTTTTTTTCAGGTGCCACGCCCACCGCCCCCAAAATTTGTATTTTTATTTTTGCACTGCCCTGCACTGCACAATTTTCAAGCTAAAATTTTTTTAAAACTACACATGCAATTGAAGTATAGATTTCTACCGATCCTGAATTTCATCAAGATTGGTTAATTAGAAAGCGCACAATAAATACCTAAAGTTTATAGGCGCTAACCACAAATAATCTGCTTATTTACGCAAACAAACGGTAAATCGTTTGGTGGTTGATTTTCTCGGAAGTGCCGCTGCAGCAGCCACTACCTTCATATACATCTGTATGAATGTGTGCCTTCAATATATTTATACTGTATTAGCTGCTGATTTATAAAGTTTTGTGTGGTCGAATGGTTACGACGTTTGATGGAAAGCGTGAAGATCTTGGGTTCGAATCCCAGACCGGACTCGGTCGGTGTGAATATATATATTTTTTGGTTTTGATTTATTTTGCTTATAACCAAATTTGTACAGGGTCTGTAACAGTCGGGAAACTCGACTGTAACGTTCTTACTTGTTATATATGCACTGCACTGCACTACACAATTTTTTAGCTAGAGACCTCACCGCAAATTTGTTACGCAATTGGAGCATACGTTTCTACCAATCCGGAAAATTTCATCAAGTTTGGTTAATCAGAAAGCGCACAAAAAAGATGCAAAGTTTATAGCCTCTAACAACAAGCAATCTGTTTATTTGCTCAAATAAACGTTAAATAGCTTGCGGTCGGGGTTGATTTTTCTTGGCTAAGAACGCACTACTTTTATTTATTTATTCATTTCCCTTGTCTCAAACTATTTCTCGAGGGTAGTTTTGCAATTGTTTTGAGTTTGTAATAAAAACGTGGCGTTGATTACCGACATTTTATCTGTGGGCGTTCTCCAGATTAAAAATTGGAATCGAGATGGAAATCTTAACTAAAGTCATTGTTTGAACCTTAATTTCAGTATAATTATTCATGGTTCATTTCAAGTTAGATAGTTAGATAGTCTCCTTTAAATGTTTATTACTCTTAGTTCCCCAACCTATCCGATAGCTAATACCCCAATTATCTCATCATATTTACATATTTATTCATTCTTTATGTTGCAAAAAAAAATGTACTTATTTACCAATTTAATAAAACTACGTTACCAACTCTTACATAAACAAATAAGTACATTGCAATCGAGCTTACTAACTGTTATGTTACACTGTACCAATTTTGTTTAAGCGCCGCTCGAATTCGTTGCCGATTAAATTCAATGAATTCAGTTATCAGGGAACACCGCGAGGAGGCCACTGCAAAGGCAATGGGGTCACAGTAACGACCCTTTAGCCGATTTGAGCTAGGACATTACATTACCCACGGCCCACATATGTACACATGTATGGTGGTTTCACAACGGCCAGCTATTTGATATAGTGGTCCGATTTTGATGTCTTTCAGGATAGGTTAATATAGTTATTACAAAGCGATTTAAAAAGAATAAAGCAAATATCCTAAAAAAAATTTTTAATTTGCTACCTTTTTTCCCAATCGAACTTATGACAGCTATGTGATGTGGTGTGCCGATTCTGGCTGTTCCGACTTATACACTACCTGCAACAAATACTATAAAAGGGTTGGTGCAAAGTTTTAGCCCGATAGCTTTAAAACTGAGAGACTAGTTTGCCTATAAACAGAAAGATCGCCGTGGTTGGTGCGTTGCAAACTTCTGGTCAAAATTACAATACCCTCTGCACGGGTATAAAAAGCGGACCACTTTATCGTATAGGTGCCATACAAACTTCCGCATAAATGGCAATGGGTTTAAAACGGGAACTATTGGCACTACATTCCAAATTATCTTTCGCGTTCCCGTCCGCGTCATATTCGGCACAAAAAACTGTATTAAATAGACAAAAAATAAAAATAAAATGAGAATCGTCTGGCATATATAAAAGCACATGTTCGCCGACTTAACTAAGACAAGGTTAAACTAAGAGATACCTTATAAAAAGAATAGGTTATATTTATACAATAGTGTATAAATGTGATTAAGCTCACTTAATGCAGAAATTCGTATATATTGGTAATTAGTTTAAAAAATCTTTATTTTAAGCAAAGGTTTTGTAAAGGTATTGTAGTTAGGCTACAAATTGAGCGAAGGACAAAATTCCGAGCATATATAGAATTGTATTGTTGATACCGGTACGGCGGCACTTTTTAGAAAACTCAACTTGAACAACTCAATTTTCAGTGTTTCGTAACAAATATTAAAAAAAAAACAAGTAAGAACGTTACAGTCGAGTTTCCCGACTGTTACAGACCATGTACAAATTTGGTTATAAGCAAAAAAAAACAAGAAAGGAAGGCTAGCTTCGGTACCCGAAGCTTAGAATACCCTTGCAGGCTAGTTGCTTTCAACCCGTTCAATCGTTTGTATAGCAGCTATAGGATATAGTTATCCGATTTTTGGGTTTTTAAATTTCTAAAAAGGCTTTACTGTCTATGAAAACTGTTTTTCTCAAGAATGAATTAATTGTCTTGAAAAACACCAGAGTTATGCTCAATGACCCATTTTCTCCCATCGTTCCAATGACAGCTATAGGATATAGTAGTCCGATTTTGATGAAACTTCCAGGATATGTTAAAATTGCTATTAAATAGAGTTTTCCAAGAAATAAATAAATTATCTTTTAAAATGGCGAAATTTTGGAACTTTTTCCCAATCGTTCCTATGGCAGCTATGTGATGTAGTATTCCGATTCCGGCCGTTCCGACTTATATAATACCTGCAACAGTTTGAAGGTTCGGTGAAAAGTTTCAGCCCGATAGCTTTAAAACTGAAGGACTAGTTTACATAGCAACCGACAGACGGACAGACAGACAGACGGACAGACGGACAGACGGACTTTATAGGGTCGGAAATCTCTCCTTCACTGCGTTACAAACTTCTGGTCAAAATTATAATACCCTCTGCAAGGGTATAACAAGAAAGGAAGGCTAGCTTCGGTACCCGAAGCTTAGAATACCCTTGCAGACCAGTTGCCTTTACACTGTTAGATCGATTGTATGGCAGCTATAGGATATAGTGATCCGATCTTTGATTTTTAAATTTCTAAAAAAGCTTTAATGTCTATGAAAACTGTTCTTATCAAGAATGAATTAATTGTCTTGAAAAACACCAGAGTTATGCTCAATGACCCATTTTCTCCCATCGTTCCTATGGCAGCTATAGGATATAGTGGTCCGATTTGGATGAAACTTTCAGGATATGTTAAAATTGCTATTAAATAGAGTTTACCAAGAAATAAATAAAATATCTATAAGAATGGCGAATTTATGGCACTTTTTCCCAATCGTTCCAATGGCAGCTATATGATGTAGTGTTCCGATTCCGGCCGTTCTGACTTATATACTAACTGCAACAGATTGAAGGGTTGGTGCAAAGTTTCAGCCCGATTACTTTAAAACAGAGAATAGTTTACATAGCAACCGACAGACGGACAGACAGACGGACATGGCTAGATCGACTCGGCTGGTGTTGCTGATCAAGAATATATATACTTTATAGGGTCGGAAATGTCTCCTTCACTGCGTTACAAACTTCTGGTCAAAATTATAATACCCTCTGCAAGGGTATAAAAAAATATATATATATATATAGATATATTCACACCGAGTCCGGTCTGGGATTCGAACCCAAGATCTTCGCGTTTTAAGTCGAACGTCGTAACCATTCGACAAACCCAAACTTTTCGAACCGACAGCTAATACAGTATAAATATATTGAAGACACACATTCATACATATGCATATGAAGGTAGTGGCAGCGCAGGTGCAGCGGCACTTCCGAGAAAAATCAACCACCGAACGCAAGCGATTTACCGTTTTTTTGCGCAAATAAACAGATTTTTTGTGTTTAGCGCGTGTAAACTTTAGGTATTTATTGTGCGCTTTCTAATTAACCAATCTTGATGAAATTTTCAGGATCGGTAGAAATCTATGCTCCAATTGCATGTGTATTTTAAAAAAAATTTAGCTTAAAAATTGTGCAGTGCAGGGCAGTGCAAAAATTAAAAATACAAATTGCGGGGGCGGTGAGCGTGGCGCCGACTTAAAAAAATAAACTCTAATTGACTCAGTATTAGGAGAATCTACACTGGTAATACGGTTCCTCTAGCTCTTACAGTTGCTGAGAACGGTGTGTTCATCCGGACGGACAGGCGGACAGACGGACGGACGGCCCTTTGGGTACAGGGTCTAAAAATTAAAATTTGCATAATTAAAAAAAAAGAATAGCCAACAACAACAAAATTAGAAAAGTTTTTTTCCGCTTTGTGCGCTTTCTAACTTTCTAACCAAACTTGATGAAATTTTCAGGATAGGTAGAAATTATCAAAATCAGACCACTATATCTTATAGCTGCCGTAGGAATGATGTGAGAAAATGGGTCATTGAGCATAACTCTGGTGTTTTTGAAGACATCTAATTCATTCTTGGAAAATATAGTTTTTATAGACATTAACCTATAACCTACAACCGATCGAACGGTTTGAAGGCAATTGGTCTGCAGGGGTATTCTAAGCTTCGTGCCCCGAAGCTAGCCTTTCTTTCTTGTTATGTTTTTATTTTGTTATATATTATATTTTCTTTGTTGGACGAAATCAAAATTACCTAAAATGCCAGATGTAATAAAATAGCCCGAATTAGTAGCCCATTCATTTTTTTGCCTTTGTCACAATAATGACGTCATAAAACGTGCAATTGTGCGATCAAGTTCTGCCCTGCCGATCATTGAAGATTTTTATCAAACAGCGGTTGAAGGACTTCATTAAGAGTGGGTGCTACTCTTCCCACAATTAAAGCCTTTATTATATATTATATTATCCACCAATTAAAATGCATTTCTTGTATGCTTATATAACTGGAGGGCCATCTAATGGTACTTTTTTGAATTTCGTTGTTTTACAACACCAAACGGGCTACAGACCCGAAATTTCGACAGCTCATTAGTCATACCATCCGCGGCACGAACATGTTTTCTCTTAAAAAGCGTTTTTAAATTTTTTAAACTTATTTTCAAAGTCGGTGCTGTGTGGCCGAAACTGTACGAATTTTGAAAAGAGTTATGGATCGCGATAAAGCACCCACCGAAGGAGCTGTACGCAAATTGGTGAGAAAAGTTCGTGAGCAAGGAATGTTAGTGGATGACAGAAGTGGTCCCAGAGCTCGTACGTGCGCACACCCGAATATATTGAGGCTGTGGCCCAAAGTGTAAGATAGAATCCGACGACATCAATTGGCGCCGAGGTACTCCAAAATGGCATTAATAATTGGGGCAAGCGAATGGCATACTGTAAGGCCAGTAAAGGGAGCCACATGAACAAAATCGTTTTTCATTCTTGACGCGGATACTTTTAGCTTCTTGACAACAACAAAATTGTTTTTTAAATATCAATGTATGTTAATTTGATAGAATTTTTAGAAACGGACCAATAGATGGCCCACCAAGTATTTTTGTATAATAAAGCATGCTTATCATTGAAAATACCTTTATTCCAACAGCCAACGAGGGAAAACCATAATTTATGCAAATTAAAAAATAGTCATGGAAAGCAATTTAAGCTGTGCTTTCTGAGATGCAAATTAAATCTAAATGCTTTCGATGGAATAACAATGACATGGCGTTGACCAGGTAAGCAAAGTAATCCCCCTGCTGCTCCTAATTTAGCAGGTGAGTGTTTGGGTTAGGTGTGGGTCAGACTCTTGAGTGTTGCGGTAACTGCGGCTGATTTACTTGAGATGTGGCAGGGAGCATGGGGCGATCTGGCAATGGGCTGTTCTGTTGCGTAATTAATTTTACACGTTGCAAGTGAGGAGCTCGCAAAGGAGCGGTTCGATAAGGAGTAGCGGACAGCAGAAGTGGCAGTTGGCAATACAATGATACAATTATAATTTGACCAGAAGCTTGTAAAGCAGTGAAGAAGACATTTCCGACCCTATAAAGTATATATATTCGTGATCAGCATCACTAGCCGAGTCGATCTAGCCATGTCCGTCTGTCTGTCCATCTGTCTGTCTGTCTGTCCGTCTGTCTGTCTGTCCGTCTGTCTGGTGCTATGTAAACTAGTCTCTCAGTTTTAAAGCTATCGGGCTGAAACTTTGCACCGACCCTTAAATTTGTTGCAGGTAGTATTTAAGTCGGAACGCCCGGAATCGGAACACTACATCACATAGCTGCCATAGGAACGATTGGGAAAAGGTGTCATAAGCTTGTATTTGTTCCGCTTGCTAATGTAGTGTCTCCGAGATCCCTTGAGTTCAGTCTACACATGTGAGCCCCAAAAAGTCTCGGATCTGTAATAAACAAATGATTTTTATGCAGCTTCAGCTTAGTGAGACGAAAGGAGAAAAGGATTCCTTTTGTTTAGAGGTCGTCGAGACTGCGACTCCACCATGTTTGCATGTAAGCATGTAAATCTAACTTTGACATAATTAATGACAGTTAAAAGCAGATCGCGGCTTTTCGTGTCACGTTGGGCTTTGCTTTGGCATTTTACCCTCGTCCAGACCCAGCCAACTTGACGTCGACAGAAAAGGACTCCAGGCTGTTGCACATTTACATGACACTTGGCGGGAACGGGCAAACAAGAGCGGGACTGGCCAAAAAGTTTGCAATTTCATGTTGACTGCATAGAATTTATGACAATCTACGTATATATCTGGAGAAGTTAGAAGCCGACAAACGGGTTTCCTTCATATTGTGCTCTACAATGCGGTGTGTGACGAAGTGCGGGCTGCATCTGCGGTGCCGAGTGACCACGCCCTCGTTCTTGACAAGCAAAACAGATGGCAGACACCTTTTTATCTTTGCAGCCAAGTCGCTGCGATAATTAATGCAATTGACGCATGTAATTGACACATCATTTATTGTGGTCGGCTGATAATACGCATACGTAATATTTGCTAATCCAGCTGCCATTGAAGCCGACGAAGACTCACTGAACTAAACTGAAATTAGGTGCCGGAGTGGTGGTTCCTCATGCCCGATACACAAATCAAACCGTTTCTTGAGTGTTTTTTATACCCTTGCAGAGGGTATTATAATTTTGACCATAAGTTTCCAACGCAGTGAAGGAGACATCTCCGACCCCATAAAGAATATATATTCTTGATCAGCATCACCAGCTGAGTCGATCTAGCCATGTCTGTCTGTTTCTACGCAAACTAGTCTCTCAATTTTAAAGCTAAATCTGAAAATCGTATCGAAATCGGCCCACTGTGTCCTATAGCTGCCATAGGAACGATGGGAGCAAATGGGGCATTGACCAAACCTCTGGTGTTTATTAACAAAATAATTTCATTCTTAGACAATATACTTCATATACATTTAAGCCAATTTATACAAACTATTGAACGGTTTAAAGGCACCTAGTAAGCAAGGGTATTCTAAGCTTCGACCCCGAAGCTAGCATTCCTTTCTTGTTTTGTAATATTTAGTATTGCATTAATTATATTCACATAAAATATATATATATTTAAGTTTAAACAGTATTTTATGTATCTATATATATATATATATATATATATCCGAAGATATCCTGCTAGATAAGGGGTAAATGGAAATGTATCATTTAATTTGAATGCAAAATATAACAGAATTGAAAATAAAAAGAATAGGAACGAAAGTTTCACATAAATGTGGGGAATTTTGGAGTGGGCAGTGAACAGAGCGGGTGGCTATAATATATTTAAGTTAACACAGCGGGATGTGCAGCGCCCGAGGTCAGACAGGCATGCTGCCTTAAAGGGCGACGCTCAGGGAACAGGATCAGGAGAGGGCGGCATCGCAAGGAAAGGAGGAGACAGCACATTAAAGCTCTCAATGAGTTGCCTTTTCTCAGTGCCACTCCGTCTGTCTGTCCGACTATCTGTCCGTCTGTCTGTCCGTCTGTTCGTATCTACACAAACTAGTCTATCAGTTTTAAAGCTATCGGGCTGAATTTTAGCACCAACCCTTCTTTGTGTTGTAGGTAGTATATAAGTCGGTACGAAATCAGAACAATACATCCCAAAAGCTTGCAAATTTGATTTTTTTTTATAATAATTGATTGGATTCTTTATAAATCACTTTTTAATAACTATTTTAACCTATCCTGAAAGTCTTATTGAAATCGGACCACTATATCAAATAGCTGTCTTATGAACGATGGGAGACAATGGGTCATTGACCATAACTCTGGTATTTATTAACAAAATGATTTCATTCTTGGACAATATACTTAGCTATGTG
Organism: Drosophila setifemur; assembly: GCA_021224005.1. Lineage (NCBI taxonomy): Eukaryota > Metazoa > Arthropoda > Insecta > Diptera > Drosophilidae > Drosophila > Drosophila setifemur. Next base: position 1,085,544 of record JAJJHY010010898.1, read on the forward strand.
ATGTAGTGATCCGATTCTAGCCGTTTCGATTTATATACTACCTGCAACACAAATATGTGTTGGTGCAACCGTTCGATCGTTTGTATGGCAGCTATAGAATATAGTAATCCGATTATTGGTTTTTAGTTTTAAAAAACGGCTTTAATGTTTATGAAAACTATTTTTCTCTAGAATGAAATAATTGTCTTAAAAAACACCAAAGTTATACTCAATGACCCATTTTCTCCCATCCTCCCATCCCATCCCATCCTCCCATCCTATTCCTATTTTGATGATACTTTCAGGATATGTTAAAATAGTCATTTAATAGAGTTTCCTAAAAAATAAATTAATTATCTTGAGAAATGGCGAATTTATGGCCCTTTTTTGTAGTGTTACGATTCCGGCCGTTCCGACTTATATTTTACCTACAACAGATTGAAGGGTCGGTGCAAAGTTTCAGCCCGATTGCTTTAAAACTGAGATAAGTTTACATAGCAACCGACAGACAGACGAACATGTCTGGATCGACTCGGCTGGTGATGCTGATCAAGAATATATACACTTTATAGGGTCGGAGATGTCTTCTTCACTTCGTTACAAACTTATATTTAAAATTATAATACCCTCTGCAAGGGTATAAAAAAGGAAAAACGGAAACAGGACAGTTTGGATAAATGTAAATTTAATGAGGCTGGCACAAATCTTTTGCGATTTTAATTAGAACAAGAAAGGAAGGCTAGCTTCGGTACCCGAAGCTTAGAATACCCTTGCAGACCAGTTCGATCGTTTGTGTGGCCCTTCAATCTGTTGCAGTACATAAGTCGAAACGGCCGGAATCGGAACACTACATCACACAGCTGCCAAAGGAACGATTGGGTAAAAGTTCCATAAATTCGTCATTTTTTAAGTTATTAAATTTCGATCAGGAAACTCTATTTAATGACTATTTTAACTTATCCTGAAAGTTTAATCAAAATCGGACTACTATATCCTATAGCTGCCATAGGAACGATGTGAGAAAATGGATCATTGAGCATAACTCTGGTGTTTTTCAAGACAAAAATCGGATCACTATATCCTATAGCTGCCATACAATTGATCGAACAGTTTTAGAGCAACTGTCCTGCAAGGGTATTCTAAGCTTAGGGTACCGAAGCTAGCATTCCTTTTTTGTTGGTTTTTAATTTTCTTAAACGACTTTAATGTCTATGAAAACTGTTTTTCTCAAGAATGCATTAATTGTCTTGAAAAACACCAGAGTTATGCTCATAGACCCATATTCTCCCATCGTTCCTATGGCAGCTATTGGATCTAGTAGTCCGATTTTGATGAAACTTTCAGGATATGTTAAAATGGTTATTAATAAGAGTTTTCTAAGAAATAAGTAAAATATCTTTTAAAGTGGCGAATTTATGGCACTTTATCCCAATCGCTCCTATGGGAGCTATGTGATGTAGTGTTCCATTTCCGGCCGTTCCGACTTATATTTTACCTGCAACAGATTGAAGGGTCGGTGCAAGGTTTCAGCCCGATAGCTTTAAAACTGAGAGACTAGTTTATATAGAAACCGACAGACGGACAGACTCGGTTGGCGATGCTGATCAAGAATATATATACTTTATAGGGTCGGAAATGTCTCCTTCACTGCGTTACAAACTTCTGCTCAAAATTATAATACCCTCTGCAAGGGTATACAAATTTTGGACTGAGAGTACTCTTTTGCTGAATGGTTATTTTTGCCGTCTTTCATGTAACACCATGCTGTTTCCGCAACGGGCAGGATAGGATCTGTGCAGTATGGTAATAAACTTGTCAATTGTTGTAGCATTACCTTTCAGATCCATCCCTTTTAACAGCTTAAGATACTAGGTTTTAATAAACATGTTTTCTGAATTTATTTTCGTTTTATTACAGGTAAGGCTCGCTACGTTTATAATGAAAACAAAATCTGGCGAGTTAAAATGCTAAGAATTAAATATATTTAAAAATTGCGAAAGAGGCCCTTGCGTGTCAGAATATACTGGCAGTAACTGGAACTTCAAGCCCCGCGAACCTCATTGAAGGTCCATGACACCAGCGGTCAGACAACAAACTAAAAAGTATTCAGCTTACAGTTCAGATGATAACAGCTTAACTTCGAATTTGGTTAGTTCTACGGCGATCGGGAACAGCTTGCAGTCAATGTGTCAATTTTTATGTAATACAATTGAAATCGTAGCTGTCGTTTGCCATCCTCGACCAACGAGCTGCAATCGTCTAAAAGAGTTGTCGACATTAATTATTTACAAGCGACGTGTGGCACTTTCTGCTGATCTATCCACAGGTGCAAGCGACACGAGTGTTGCATTGCAGTATTATCATTCGTCCGCTTTCCGGCATATACGTAACTCTTGCGTGCGCACGCGGCAGCTGCCCAAAAATGGATAGCAAGAAATCGGTAGACGGGTTGGGGCAAGGTATATTAAAATCGCATCGACAACAGAAACATATAAACAACAAAGAAAAACAAGACAGAAGACTAGTTTCAGGGCTTGGAATACCCTTGCAGACCTGTTGCCTTGTATGGCTGATATAGGATTTTTCTGTTTTTAATTTTCTTAAACGTCTCAAGAAAACTATATTTTCCAAGAATGAATTAATTGTCTTAAAAAAGACCAGAGTTATGCTATAGGATATAGTGGTCAGATTTTTGATAATACTTTTAAGATAGATTAAAATAGTCATTAAATGGTGTTTCTAAAGAATCAATAAATTAAATTAAGCAACTAAGAACGTTACAGTCGAGTTTCCCGACTGTTACAGACTCTACAAATTTGGTTATAAGCTAAATAAATAAAAAAAAAATATTTACATCGAGTCCGGTCTGGGATTCGAACCCAAGATCTTTGTGCTTTCAACCAAACGTCGTAACCATTCGACCACCCAAAATTTTTTGGACCTGCAGCTAATACAGTATAAATATATTGAAGGCACACATTCATACATATGTATATGAAGGTAGTGGCAGCTGCAGCGGCACTTCCGAGAAAAATCAACCACCGAACGTAAGCAATTTACCGTTTGTTTGAGCAAATAAACAGAATGCTTGTGTTAGCGCCTGTAAACTTTGGGTATTTATTGTGCGCTTTCTATTTAATTAGTGATCCGATTTTTGGTTTTTAATTTTCTAAATCGGCTTTTATGTCTATGGAAACTGTATTTCTCAAGAATGAATTAATTGTCTTGAAAAACACCAGAGTTATTCTCAATGACCCATTTTCTCCCATCGTTCCTATGAAAGCTATAAGATATAGTAGTCCGATTTTGATGAAACTTTCAGGATACATTAAAATAGTCATTAAAAGGAGTTTACTTAGAAATAAAGCAAATATCTTTAAAAATGGCGGTTTTATGACACTTTTTTCCAATCGCTCTTATGGCAGCTATGTGATGTAGTGTTGCGATTCCGACCGTTCCGACTTACACTGCTGGTCTTGGGTTAGACGCACTCAGTTTTCCACACAAATTTGTTTTACATTTATTATTTTAATTATTATTGAAAAAAAGTTAATATGCAAAAACCTTGGTTATTTAATAATACTTCAATTATAATATTCAAAATATTATAAAACAAGTAAGAACGTTACAGTCGAGTTTCCCGACTGTTACAGACCCTGTATAAATTTGGTTATAGGCAAAAAAAAATATATATACATATATATATATATTCACACCGAGTCCGGTCTGGGATTCGAACCAAAGATATTCACGCTTTCAATCAAACGAGAAAAATCAACCACCGAACGCAAGCGCTTTACATTTGTTTGTGCAAATAAACAGATTATTTGTGGTCAAGCTGTACCCAAAGGGTAAAGGGTATATTAAGTTTGTGCAAATGTATGTAACAGGCGGAAGGAGGCGTGGCAGACCCCACAAAGTATATATATTCTTGATCAGCATGACGAGCTGAGTCGATATAGCCATGTCCGTCTGTCCGTCCGTCCGTCCGGATGAACACACGGATCTCAGCAACTGTAAGAGCTAGAAGAACTGTATTACCAGTGTAGATTCTCCTAATACTGAGTCAATTTGAGTTTATTTTTTTAAGTCGGCACCACTCCCACCGCCACCGCAATTTGCATTTGAATTTTTGCACTGCCCTGCTTCACAATTTTCAAGCTAACATTTTTTTTTAAAATACACATGCAATTGGAGCATAGATTTCTACCGATCCTGACAATTTCATTAAGATTGGTTAATTAGAAAGCGCACAATAAATACCTAAAGTTTACAGGCGCTAAACACAAAAAATCTGTTTATTTGCGCAAACAAACGGTAAATCGCTTGAGTTCGGTGGTTGATTTTTCTCGGAAGTGCCGCTGCAGCTGCGCTGCCACTACCTTCATATACATATGTATGAATGTGCGTCTTCAATATATTTATTCTGTATTAGCTGCCGGTTCAAAAAGTTTGGGTTTGTCGAATGGTTACGACGTTTGGTTGAAAGCACGAAGATCTTGGGTTCGAGTCCCAGACCGGACTCGGTGTGAATATATCTATATATATATATATATTTTTTTTTTAGCTTATAACCAAATTTGTACAGGGTCTGTAACAGTCGGGAAACTCGACTGTAACGTTCTTACTTGTTTGTATTGAGAAAATATTAAAAAAAAAAAAAAAATTGTTTTAGAGCGATATTTAAAGTAAAAATGGGAAAAGCTGGTGTTATGAGCTTATTAGAACGTCAAAAAGTAGACTTTTTAGACCCTGTACCCAAAGGGTAAAGGGTATATTAAGTTTGTGCAAATGTATGTAACAGGCAGAAGGAGGCGTGGCAGACCCCACAAAGTATATATATTCTTGATCAGCATGATAGCTGAGTCGATATAGCCATGTCCGTCTGTCCGTCTGTCCGTCCGTCCGTCCGTCCGGATGAACACACGGATCGCAGCAACTGTAAGAGCTAGAGGAACCGTATTACCAGTGTAGATTCTCCTAATACTGAGTCAATTAGAGTTTATTTTTTTAAGTCGGCGCCACGCCCACCGCCCCCGCAATTTGTATTTGAATTTTTGCACTGCCCTGCACTGCACAATTTTCAAGTTAAAATTTTTTAAAAATACACATGCAATTGGAGCATAGATTTCTACCGATCCTGAAAATTTTATCAAGATTGGTTAATTAGAAAGCGCACAATAAATACCTAAAGTTTACAGGCGCTAACCACAAATAATCTGTTTATTTGCACAAACAAACGGTAAATTGCTTGCGTTCGGTGGTTGATTTTTCTCGGAAGTACCGCTGCAGCTGCGCTGCCACTACCTTCGTATACATATGTATGAATGTGCGTCTTCAATATATTTATACTGTATTAGCTGTCGGTTCAAAAAGTTTGGGTTTGTCGAATGGTTACGACGTTCGACTTAAAACGCGAAGATCTTGGGTTCGAGTCCCAGACCGTACTGGGTGTGAATATATATATATATTTTTTTTACCTTATAACCAAATTTGTACAGGGTCTGTAACAGTCGGGAAACTCGACTGTAACGTTCTTACTTGTTTCACTTGCAAGGACTCTCCAATCGAAACATTGTCAAAAAGATAAATTGCAGCTCCAGAACTGTTGATAGATATTTAAAAGATACAGAGGAATATGGAAAAAACTTCAAAGGAAAAAAAAGAGCACTATCTGAACAAGCAGTAGGCAAAACTGTTAGAATTGCATCAAATTCGACTAAGTCCACAGCTAAGATTAAGGAATTAGCCGGAGTAAAAGCAAGCCTTTCAACTGTTCAGCGTAAAATCAGAAATGCAGAACACCTATAGCGTCTAAAAATCAAGAAAAAACCTCCTCTGAATGCAATACGCAAAGAAAATCGGCTTCGGTTCGCGAAAGAATACATGACGTGGAATGTTCAATCTGACACTCGGCTTAATGATTGGCGTTCTGTTGTTTTTACTGATGAAAAACGTTTTAACTTAGATGGCCCCGATGGCTTTCAATATTATTATCACGATTTGCGAAATATGAGCTATATTTAAGTCGCCACCACAGCCGAGAAGGTGGAGTAATGGTGTGGGGTGCCATCACGTTTTATGGAACAATTGACTTGATTTGTATCGATCAGAAGATGAAGAGCGATCGCTTCAAAATATTGTTGGAGTTCGTATTTCCAAAATTAAATGATCTCTTTGGACCAATTCCTTGGATTTTTCAACAAGACAAAAATCCTATTCATAATGCTCGGGTAGTAAAGTCGTTTATTTCGAGTCAAAACGTTAATATCATGACCTGGCCACCATATTCTCCAGATCTTAACGTAATTGAAAATGTTTGGGGCTGGCTAACGCGGAAGGATTACGAAGGAGGAAAGCAATACGAAGATAAGGAAACATTAACTGCAGCTATTAAACGTGCTTGGAGCAAGATTTCGTTGAAATACATAGATTCCCTGTATTATTCTATGATGGACCGGATATATGAAGTTATTGCTAACAAGGGAGGCAGTACTCCTTACAGAAATGTTTTTTTTCTTTTTTTTTCTAATAAATCAAATATTAACACCAACTACGAATTTAAGTTAAAAACAAGAAAGGAAGGCTAGCTTCGGTACCCGAAGCTTAGAATACCCTTGCAGGCTAGTTGCTTTTAAACCGTTCAATCGTTTGTATGGCAGCTTTAGGATATAGTAATCCGATTTTTAAATTTCTAAAAAGGCTTTACTGTCTATGAAAACTGTTTTTATCAAGAATGAATTAATTGTCTTGAAAAACACCAGAGTTATGCTTAATGACCCATTTTTTCCCATAGTTCCTATGGCAGCTATAGGATATAGTAGTCCGATTTTAATGAAACTTTCAGGATATGTTAAAATTGCTATTAAATATAGTTTTCCAAGAAATAAATAAATTATCTTAAAAAATGGCGAAATTTTGGCACTTTTTCCCAATCGTTCCTATGGCAGCTATGTGATGTAGTGTTCCGATTCCGGCCGTTCCGACTTATATACTAACTGCAACAGATTGAAGGGTCGGTGCCAAGTTTCAGCCTGATAGCTTTAAAACTGAGGGACTAGTTTACATAGCAACCGACAGACAGACAGACGGACAGACGGACAGACGGACAGACGGACAGACGGACAGACAGACGGACATGGCTAGATCGACTCGGCTGGTGATGCTGATCAAGAATATATATACTTTATAGGGTCGGAAATGTCTCCTTCATTGCGTTGCAAACTTCTGGTCAAAATTATAATACCCTCTGCAAGGGTATAATAAGTTACTTTTTTTTAAATAAATATTATGTCTAAGTGCGTCTAATCTATTGACCAAGAAAAATGTGCCTTATTTTAAATTGCTTGAAGAAAATGTTTGAAAACACAACTTATGTTATATTTTTATAATATTTTGAATATTATAATTGAAGTATTATTAAATAACCAAGGTTTTTGCATATTAACTTTTTTTCAATAATCATTAAAATAATAAATATAAAACAAATTTGTGTGGAAAACTGAGTGCGTCTAACCCAAGACCAGCAGTGTATATACTACCTGCAACAGATTGAAGGGTCGGTGCAAAATTTTAGCCCGACAGCTTTAAAACTGAGAGACTAGTTTACATAGCAATAGACAGACAAACGGACAGACAGACAGACGGACAGACAGACAGACAGACGGACATTGCTAGATCGACTCGGCTGGTGATGCTGATCAAGAATATATATACTTTATAGGGTCGGAAATGTCTCCTTGACTGCGTAACAAACTTCTGGTCAAAATTATAATGCACTCTTGTAAGCCCCCGTATACAAATTATTAAGATTGGCAAAGCGGCCACACGAAGCATCGCATAAAATGCAGCTAAAAGCCAAACCAAAGGGAAAAGATATGGGGTCAAGCTAGGGTCCAAGAGGTAGGACAGTTACAATTACAACAACAAAAACAAATTAATTTTACAATGAATCAAGAAGAGATCGCTGGGAAAAAATCGATGCTCAGGGGAAGATTATGAGCGGTGGCAGGAGAAGAAAATGCTCATGAGAGGACGGAAATTGGCATCATGCTTATCATCATAGGTAAGGAATTTAAAGATTCGAAAGAGCCAAATGATTGGATCCTTGTGAACAACGAGTACCCTACCCGGGGAATGAATACTTATCGAAAAGGAATTTCGAATAGATGAATAAATTTACAATGAAACAATTTGGAATTAGTTTCATTTTAAAAGGGGACTTGAGGACAGCCACAATATTTTAACGACTTGATTTCAAACTCTTTCAGTTACAAGAAAACTTTTGCGCAATATTTAATGTTTCGTCAATAGTTTTTAAAGAGGATTAACATAAAAATACCTGATAATAATTTAGAACTCCGATTTCAGAAGATGATTTGCTAATATTTTCAATTTAATATGTTTATTGTATCCTGGTGACAAAATAATCGTATGAAATAACTTTATTATTTTAAAACTCAAACCATTATATAATTGATAAAATGTTAAGGCTTGTTCGTAAGTACTAAGTACAAATTATGTTTATTTCTTTTGTTGATGACACTATAATCTAATACTTAAAAAAAAAAAGAGTATTCCACAAATGAAAAGTGTAATGACTTTGAGTAACCAACCACCCACAAAATAGAAACCAATTACCAATGGAGCAATCGAATCAGACATGCCTAAGCCCATCATGTGTAGCACACTCTTTTTGAAAAATGTGAGCAGCAGGCGGCTTACCCCATCCATTCCCAGACCCTCGCGTTGATAAAGCGATCTTTCTTAACGCAGTGGTGGAGAAATCGATGGAAGAAGAGAGTGAACCCATCATTGCAAGACACGCTTTATCGTAAGATAAAAGCAAAAGCATGGATGCGAATTGGACATTCAAGGGGATCTTCGGGGGTTCACCTGCTGCCAGGATATAACCACATGCTGCAGCCCCCCTCACTTTCTCCCCTCAGCGCTGTTTAACCATTCAAATCTGTCAGTCAAATATCAGTCAAAACTGCAGGGGATCTACCAACCACCACTACCGAGCTACCTCCACTCGCCCTGCACCCTTCTCTCTACCGATTCTCCAAACAACTGGTTGCCACACAGGCCTTCGTTGCTGCTGTTGTTGCTTTTGCTGTTGTTTTTAAATTCAGCGTTTCACCTCACGCAAAAACAATCGTGCCACGCCCCGACGTGTTTTGCGTTGAATTTTTATACCCTTGCAGAGGGTATTATAATTTTGACCAGAAGTTTGTAACGCAGTGAAGGAGACATTTCCGACCCTATAAAGTTTATATATTCTTGATCAGCATCACTAGCCGAGTCAATCTAGCCATGTCCGTCTGTCGGTTGCTATGTAAACTAGTCCCTCAGTTTTAAAGCTATCGGGCTGAAACTTTGCACCAACCCTTCAATCTGTTGCAGGTAGTATATAAGTTGGAACAGCCAGAATCGGAATACTACATCACATAGCTGCCATAGGAACGATTGGGAAAAATGCCAAAATTTCGCCATTTTTAAAGATATTTTATTTATTTCTTGGTAAACTCTCTTTAATAGCAATTTCAACATATCCTGAAAGTTTTATCAAAATCGGACCACTATATCCTATAGCTATAGATGGAAGAAAATGGGTCATTGAGCATAACTCTGGTGTTTTTCAAGACAATTAATTCATTCTTGAAAAAAACAGTTTTCATAGACATTAAAGCCTTTTTAGAAAATTAAAAACCCAAAAATCGGATTACTATATCCTATAGCTGCCATACAAACGATTGAACGGTTTGAAAGCAACTGGTCTGCAAGGGTATTTTAAGCTTCGGGTACCGAATCTAGCCTTCCTTTCTTGTTTAATGTCCATTCATGGGATCGTTGATGATGCCGTTGCAGTTGCCGCTGCGATTCATATGCAGTTGAATGAACACGCTCGCCAGGCAGCCAGCAATAACAATGAAGACTTAACTAACATCATCGCCATCATTTAAAACGTTGTGAGGATGCAATAACTTTAGCTACAACAGCAAAAACAACTACGCTCAGACATTTTTTTTCACCATCTCTCATAAACACAAAAATGTGTAAAGCTTTTGCCATAGAAGCAAACAAAAGCGTGCTTGCTTATCCGTTTGTCGGCGGCGTTGCATTTAAAATGGCATATGTGAACAAATTCGATAAAGTGTCAACATTGACAGCGATTTAAGTCATTTTACTGTCATCATTAAGCCGCAACTGGAGCCAGCGAATTGTTTGAAGTGAATCGTGTTTTCTTTATTCGGATTTCAGGGTCCCTCCGATCCTTTTTTCTTTCTGTTACATACATTTGTACTAACATACATACATACATATGTATAATACCTGTACACTTTTGAGTGTGCCTTTTCAAGTTACAATATGTATTAAAATAAATAAAAAATACAAAGTTACTCAAAATATGTAAAAAATATAGCCATTCTTTTGAGATATACCTAATTAGACCCTGTACCTAAAGGTATATTAAGTTTGTGCAAATGTATATAACAGACAGAAGGAGGTGTGGCAGACCCCACAAAGTATATATAATTGTGATCAGCATGACGAGCTGTGTCGATATAGCCATGTCCGTCTGTCCGTCCGTCCGTCCGTCCGTCCGTCCGTCCGTCCGTCCGTCCGTCCGTCTGGATGAACGAACGGATCTCAGCAACTGTAAGAGCTAGAATAACCATATTACCAGTGCAGGTTCTCCTAATTATTACTCAACTGAAGTTTATTCTTGTTTGTCTGTGCCACACCCACCGCCCCCGCAATTTGTATTTTAATTTTTGCACTGCACTACACAGCACAATTTTCAAGCTAAAATTTTTTTAAAATACTCATACAATTGGAGCATAGATTTCTACCGATCCTGAAAATTTTATCAAGATTGGTTAATTAGAAAGCGCACAATAAATACCCAAAGGTTACAGGCGCTAACCATAAGCAATGCTCAAACAAACGGTGAATCGCTTGCGGTAAAATTTCTTTTTTTTAGGTGTACGCAGGGTTATGCGGGCAAGTGTATATTCTAACTCTATGTGACCGATGGATGGATCTGGTGCTTATAGTCTCAGATAAACAGATTTTCATTCGGACTGACAGTTATACAGACAGACGGGCGGACCTAGATTTTGATGTTGACAAAGTATACAATGGAAGTAGAATAGCTTCATTTATTTGTATCCAACCATAATACTACATCAAATAGCTGCCATAGGAACTCTTTTTAATGACTATTTTAACTTATTCTGAAAGTTTCATTAAAATCGGACTACTATATCCTAGAGCTGCCATAGGAACGATGGGAGAAAATGGGTCGTTGAGCATTACTCTGGTGTTTTTCAAGACAAATTATTCATTCTTAGGATATACAGTTTTCATAAACATTAATGACGTTTTAAAAAATTAAAAACCAAAAATCGCATCATTATATCCTATAGCTGTCATACAAAGGATCGAACGGCTTAAAGGCAACTGGTCTGCAAGGGTATTCTAAGCTTCGGGTACCGAATCTAGCCTTCCTTTCTTGTTTTTTTTGGGTTTTGATTTATTTTGCTTATAACTAAATTGGTACAGGGTCTTTAAGAGTCGGGAAACTCGACTGCAACGTTCTTACTCATTTTTATACCCTTGCAGAGGGTATTATAATTTTGACCAGAAGTTTGCAACGCAGTGAAGGAGTCATTTCCGACCCTATAAAGTATATATATACTTGATCAGCATCACCAGCCGAGTCGATCTAGCCACGTCCGTCTGTCCGTCTGTCTGTCCGTCTGTCTGTCCGTCTGTCTGTCCGTTTGTCCGTCTGTCCGTCTGTCGGTTGCTATGTAAACTAGTCCCTCAGTTTTAAAGCTATCAGGCTGAAACTTTGCACCGACCCTTCAATCTGTTGCAGTTAGTATATAAGTCGGAACGGCCGGAATCGGAACACTACATCACATAGCTGCCATAGGAACGATTGGGAAAAACAGCCATAAATTCGCCATTCTTAAAGGTTTTTTATTTATTTCTTGGTAAACTCTATTTAATAGCAATTTTAACATATCCTGAAAGTTTCAATAAAATCGGACTACTATATCCTATAGCTGCCATAGGAACTATGGGAAAAAATGGGTCATTGAGCATAACTCTGGTGTTTTTCAAGACAAAAATCGTATTACTATATCCTATAGCTGACATACAAACGATTGAACGGTTTAAAAGCAACTAGCCTGCAAGGGTATTCTAAGCTTCGGTTACCGAAGCTAGCCTTCCTTTCTTGTTTTTTTGTATTCTTGATATATTTCGAGCGGCGTTTAAACCAAAATTGGTGCGAGGTATTTAACAGTCGGGAAGCTCGACTGTAATTTTGTTACAAGGTGAGAATCTTAAAGTAGAGCACTCGTTAAAAACAAGGTTGGTATATATAATAATAGTCGTTCAAGCCACTTAAAAACATGTAACCAATTTTTTTAAATCCTCTTAAATCACTCTGTATTAATTTTTCCATTGCGTTTGTCTGTCTTGTCAATCATTAACATTAAAATTTCCATTTGTTTCTGTTGCTTGTCCTTACCACCGTCACAATCCCAACAAGTAAGAACGTTACAGTCGAGTTTCCCGACTGTTACAGACCCTGTACAAATATGGTTATAAGCTAAATAAATAAAAAAAAATAGCAGCTAATACAGTATAAATATATTGAAGGCACACATTCATACATACTCGTATGTATATGAAGGTAGTGGCAGCGCAGCTGCAGCGGAACTTCCGAGAAAAATCAACCACCGAACTCAAGCGATTTACCGTTTGTTTGAGCAAATAAACAGATTTTTTGTGTTAAGCGCCTGTAAACTTTAGGTATTTATTGTGCGCTTTCTAATTAATCAATCTTGATGAAATTTTCAGGATCGGTAGAAATCTATGCTCCAATTGCATGTGTACTTTTAAAAAAAAATTTGCTTGAAAATTGAGCAGTGCAGGGCAGTGCAAAAATTCAAATACAAATTGCGGGGGCGGTGGGCGTGGCGCCGACTTAAAAAAATAAACTCTAATTGCGTCAGTATTAGGAGAATCTACACTGGTAATACGGTTCCTCTAGCTCTTACAGTTGCTGAGATCCGTGTGTTCATCCGGACGGACGGACGGACAGACGAACAGACGGACATGGCTATATCGATTCAGCTCGTAATGCTGATTAAGAATATATATACATTGGGGTTCTGCCACGCCTCCTTCTGCCTGTTACATACATTTGCACAAACTTAATATACCCTTTACCCTTTGGGTACAGGGTCTAAAAATCGACTTAAAAACTGTCGCTCATAAAGAAAGTATCACAAATCACTTCTGGAATTCGCGGAGGGAAGTGGCCTTACAATCAGAAAGAATAAACCAATTAACCTTAGTTTAAGGCAAGAAAATTCCAAATGCCCCGTGCCAACAAAAAAATTAACTTACCAACAATAAAAACCTCAGAAATGTGCAGACGGGCTGTGATATAGTGGCTAGGTTCCAAGCTTTCAGAAACAGGCATAGCATTCCCCTGACAACTAATGTCCGTCATACCATCCCCTCCTTCGGCCAGACTGCATTTTTTGACATTTATGTGGTCGTGAATGAGTGTCTTGATTTCTTGCTTAAGCACGATGCGATTCAATTTCAAATCCTGAACACATTTCTACGAGAGGATAAAGGAGAGAAGGATTCAGGACTCACTATTAGGATGAGCACAAGGGCAAGGCTAGGTCTTGCTGGGACATAGCTGACAGGACAGCTAACAATGTTATCTCGTAATTTTACACGTCGATGATTTTGAGCGAATGAGTTTAATTCGATTGTCTCAAGTTTTTTTGCGATTGTATGCGGCAGCTGCAGGAGTTGAGTAGGAAGAAAAAAGCGGTAAGGGAATGCACCACTGAGTTTCGACGACGATGCCACTCTGACAGCGTTGCCGGAGTCCCAGGACAGTTGTTCCTGCTCCTGTATCCCGATCTTGTGTACGCCACCCCCTTTCGTGTGGTGTTCTTATAAATGGACGCACAGCAACGCAATCCAGAAACACACCCAGAGAAAAGGACATGTCCCAAAGTACAAAATAAAACAAAACAATAAAGGAAGGCTATCTTCGGGGTCCGAGGCTTAAAATACCCTTGCAGACCAGTTTCCTTCAAACAGTTAGATAATTTGTATAGCAGCTTTATATATATACTATCTGATCTGATTTTACCCGCATTATTATAGCCTTTAAAAAGGCTCCTTTTGAGCCAATAAAAGCATGCAAACGCTTAATCCAATTTTCCATATACATGGTATTAGCCTCGTCTAGAATGGCCTGCAGTGCCTTCAGTGAATAATTTTTAATGATTTCAATGGACTCATGGCTTGTTCCCCGAAGCGAGTTTTTTAGTTTCGAAAACTGAAAAAAATTTGGAGCCAAATCTTGCGAGTACGGCGGCTGAGCGAGGACTCTCGTTTTGTCAAGCATCTCCACTTGACGTTGTTTTTGTAAAATATATAGGTCTTTTGGTACACCAAAGTGTGTAGAGTCAATCCATAAGAGATGTGGAGATCCTCTGCTATCTCCCTGATGGCAACATTTGCAAGCACTGTATTTTTACTTTTTCGATGTTATCAACATTTTCTGAAGTGGATGGACTACTTGCATGAGTCAATTCACGACCTTCATTGAATGCTTTGTGCCTCTCAAATACTTTTTCGTCATAAAGTAAGCACCTCGAAACACTTATGCAGCATTTTTAAATACCACTGTAAACACAAAATTGTAAGACAAACTTTTCGCGTCGTGAACAAGCTGCCAAATTCTGTCCGTCTGTCTGTTGCTATGTGAACTAGTCTCTCAGTTTTAAAGCTATCGGGCTGAAACTTTGCACCGACCATTCAATTTGTTGCAGGTATTATTTAACTCGGAACGGCCGGAATCGGAATACTACATCACATAGCTGCCATAGGAACTCTTTTTAATGACTATTTTAACATATCCTGAAAGTTTCATTAAAATCGGACTACTATATCCTAGAGCTGCCATAGGAACAATGGGAGAAAATGGGTCATTGAGCATTACTCTGGTGTTTTTCAAGATAATTAATTCATTCTTAGGATATACAGTTTTCATAAACATCAATGCCGTTTTAAAAAATTAAAAACCAAAAATCGGATCACTATATCCTATAGCTGTCATACAAACGATCGAACGGCTTAAAGGCAACTGGTCTGCAAGGGTATTCTAAGCTTCGGGTACCGAAGCTAATCTTCCTTTTGTGTTTTATTCTAAAACGGATTTAAGTCTATGAAAACTATATTTTCCAAAAAAGAATTAGTTTTTATGAAAAACACTAGATTTATGCTTAATGACTGAATTTCTTCCATCGTTCTTATGGCAGGATATGGTAGGATATAGTGGTCCGATTTATATGAGACTTTAGGGATGGGCTAAAATTTAAAGAGCTTACATTTTTGATCGAGCTGTACACTTTAAGTGTGCTCAATTAACAGCTGGTTAGGTTATACAATGTTGACCATAAGTTTGCAAAGCTGTGAAGGAGACATCGGTGACCCTATATATATATGATCAGCATCATCACTGGTCTTTTAGTTTTGAACCTATCGGACTGAAACTTAACGTATAGGTAGTATCTAAATCCGAACGATTAAAAAAAAGTTTCATAAGCTCGATATTTTTAAAATAATTAATACGTTAGAAATCACCGTTTAATGACAATTCTAACGTAGCAAAAAAATTTCGCCATTTTTAAAGATATTTTATTTATTTATTGAGAAACTCTATTTAATGACTATTTTAACATATTCATATTCTTGTTTTTTCCCGATTTAGAAAATTATAACAAATCTGAACTTTATCTGGTCTGCAAAGTTATTCCAAACTAAACTATTCTAAACAAAATGTTGTACCAAAAAAAAACAAGTTAGAACATTACAGCCGAGTTTCCCGACTGATAAATACCTCGTACCAATTTCGTATAAGCAAAATAAATCAAGAATGAAAAAACAAATTCATAAAACAACTACCGAGTCTAGAGCTCGAGACAGGACCTCCGTGTCATGAGCCTAAAAAAATAAAACTTTTTCTGAAAATCATATCGTCTTTGGCCCTTTTGCTGACTGCTCTGCTGTCCTGGTCAAATAGAGTTTGTCACGCGCATCGCTTCAGTGTCGTGGTAATCAAATAAAAAAAACAATGGCTTGTAAAATTCAAATTTTGACTCGCAACAGTTTCGAGTTTTCCCAGTCACTTCAAAATCCAACCCCATCCCTTTTCAGCTTCCTATTTCTTTCAAAGAGAAAGAATCACGTGCCCAAATCTCATTTGCGGTTAGCAATTGCAATAGCTAGAGTTAATGATATGATGCCATCTAGCACGCAACTATCTTTAAGCCCCCTGACCGAACCAACTAAATCAACTGTGATTAATTGAGTTGAAAGGTTGCAGATGGCGGGGACCAAGGCTGAAATAAAATAGAGTTAGATGGTGCAACAGTTAGTTATAGAGCTGTTACCTTTGCTTTAAAAGTTAGGTTGGTTGTCCAGTCAATAGGATGTACTCAATAAACTCCTGCCCACTTACTTCCTGATCCCCTCTGCAAATTCAAACTTAAGCCTTCCCCTTTTCTCAGTCTCTTACTATTCGAAACTTCCTTACGGTCAAACCAATTATCCTACAACCAATAGACGAGCGCGACATAAACCTGAAGCATTGTAACATGTCCCCGGGGGCAAGTTTCGATATTCTTAAACTCCTTTGAAAGTTGTTTTTATAAATCCTATAAATGACAAGGGGAAGTAGAAAGAGCAAAAGGAGTGGGTGTATATGCACATGGGACAAAGCATGTTAATATTCGCGGGACTAAGTTGGTATCAGCCTCGTGTAACAACTATGCTAGCGACTGTCAATTGTATGGACTATAAGGGCTGCAAATTAAATAAAGATGCAGTGGTGGTTTGAGACCTTTGGCAACGATAAAAACCGCAACCCGCAATACGAAGAAGAGTAAGCACGCTCGGAAGGGTTTTTGCTGCCTATATCGAGACGAGTGCTAATAGTCATGGTGGTCTCCACGCGCTCAACCCTTGCTCTCTGAAATATCTCAGCCCTTTATTTGGAAATTAAACTTGCTTGGCTTTTCACACTCAATTGACTCTTCGGGCTATCCCCACTGCGACTGATTTGCTTGTTGTCAACTTTTCGCACCCATGGAAAAAACAAGCTAGCGAAGTGAACCAGTTTGCTGGATTGAAGGCATCCATTATACTTATGCAGGACCTTGCTGCCTACCAAGAAGCGAATTGACATAAGATGGGTATTGAATCCCTAACTGGGCAGGGGATATTTCTCAAGAAGTTTCGATAAAAGTACTGAAAGTGGTAGCCGCAAATTTAGTGTATGGACCGCTTACGCTTCTTTTACCTCTGGATTTACATTAAGATTATGCTGATTTTATCCAACAAAGAACAAAAATACCCCTAAAAAGGCGCTTGTTTTTAACAGGATAGGAAGAAGAGGAAATAAATTGAAAAAGCCTTCGAGTCTTGAATTGATAAAAAGGCATTAAGTTACTTCCAGTGTCCAATGAAACTCATAAAATTAATTTTCTTTTTCACTAATATTGCTATGGACCTTACAAACCCTTCTGGCATCACTCAGTCGGTTGCTTTGTGGGCCTTTAATGTTCTGTATTTTATACCCTGGCAGAGGGTATTATAATTTTGACCAGTAGCTTGTAACGCAGTGAAGAAGACGTCTCCGACCCTCTACAGTATATATATTCTTGATCAGCAACACCAGCCGAGTCGATCTAGCCATGTCCGTCTGTCGGTTGCTATGTAAACTAGTCTCTCAGTGTTAAAGCTATTGGGCTCAAACTTTGCACCAACTTTTTAATCTGTTGCAGGTGGTATTAAGGTCGGAACACTTCACCATAGCTGCCATAGGAACGATACAAACTATAGAAGGGTTTGAAGGGGTATTCTAAGCTTCGGACCCCGGAGCTAGCCTTTGCCACAATTTAGCAATTCAGTTTACGTGAAGCAGTTCTGCCAATGTCTAAGAATGCGTGGGTCCCCTTAGCATTTTCACTTAGCTCTTTAATTTCATTGTGCAAATAACTGGAATCAGTAACCACGATGTTCCTGACAATTCTTACAGCTGCAGCAGCCAAGCCACCTACTTGCGATTGGCAGAGCCACAAGCCAGTCAAAACTACTTACTCGCATGTGGGGCGACACGAAAAAAAGGACGACTACCAATTCGCAACTTATCACAGGGTATTAAAATTTTGACCAGAAGTTTGTAACGCAGTGAAGGAGATATTTCCGACCTTATAAAGTATATATAAGCATCACCAGCCGAGTGGATCTATCCATGTCCGTCTGCCTGTCCGTCTGTCAGTTGTTATGTAAACTAGTCTCTCAGTTTTAAAGCTATCGGACTGAAACTTTGCACCGACCCCTTAATCTGTTGCAGGTAGTATATAAGTCGGAACGGCCGGAATCGAAACACTAAATTACATAGCTGCCATAAAAAAAAAGTTCCATAAATATGCCATTTTTAAAGATATTTTTTTTATTTTCAAGAAAACTCCATAAATGACTTTTTTATATATCGTGAAAGTTTCATCAAAATCGGACCACTATATCCTACAGCTGACATAGGAACGATGGGAGAATATGGGTCATTAAGTATAACTGGTGTTTTTCAAGGCAAATAATTCATTATTGCGAAATATAGTTTTCTTAAACATTAAAGCCGTTTTAGAAAATTAAAATCCAAAAATCGGATTACTATATTCTATAGCTGCCATACAAACGATCGAACGCATTCCTTTCTTGTTTTATTTTTATGCCAAATGCCATTTAATATATGACTTTAGCGGGGCTTCTGTATATGGGAAAACTAATGACAGATAAAGGACGACCTCGTAGGGGATGGGGTGACGACAACCTACTAAATCGCAGAGCAAAAGCTACCCAACCGAGAAACATATGTTTGTGTGTTTTGGTGAACGTGTGATTCTATGCCAAAAGCCTTTGCTCAATCCGCCCATTTCAACCCTTGCTCAAATAGTTTTTTTGTGCTCTTCACAGACTTAACATCTCGCTCTTCTTTCTTGCCACGCCATCATCTAATTCTCAGCTCCCTCTCAGTTCCAGTTTGAAGTTCTAGTACGAGGCTACTTTAAAGTCACATGTTTGTCTGTCTTGTCTCCGCATCCGCCATTTCTCTCTCGCTCTCTTCCTATCTTAACCTTTGAATTTTAAGGTATTTGAGTTATGACTTTGCATCCTTAGATGCAGTATAGTTATTTTAAGACCGATCCCAGAACGAAAAGAGGACAGAAACATCGAAGCCAGTTTAACCAGAATTTCCACAATAGTTCGCCGGCTCTCGTTATACCCTTGCAGAGGGTATTATAATTCCGACGAGAAGATTGCAACGCAGTGGAGAGACATCTCCGTCCCCATAAAGTATATATATTCTAGATCAGCATCACCAGCCTAGCCGATCTAGCCATTTCCGTCTGTCTGTCCGTCTGTCTGTTTCTACGCAAGCTAGTCTCTCAGTTTTAAAGATATTAGGCTGAAACTTTGCAATAAATCTTTTATCTGTTACAAGTAGTATATAGGTTGGAACGGCAGGATACGGAACACTACATCACATAACTGCCTTAGTAAAAATTTAACCACTGTATCATTTAGCTGTCGTACGAACTATAACGGCAACTAGTCTACGGGTATTCTAAGCTTTGGGCCCCGAAGCTAGTCTTCTTTTCTGGTTTTTATTTGTTTCGTTATACCCTTGCAGAGGGTATTATAATTTTGAGCAGAAGTTTGTAACGCAGTGAAGGAGACATCTCCGACTCTATAAAGTCGACTCTAGCCGAGTCGATCTAGCCATTTCCGTCTGTCGGTTGCTATGTAAACTAGTCTCTCAGTTTAAAAGCTATCGTGCTGAAACTTTGCACCAACCCTTCAATCTGTTGCTAGTAGTATATAAGTCGGAACGGCTCGAATGGAAACACTACATCACATAGCTGCCATAGGAACGATTGGGAAAAAAAGCCAAAGTTTCGCCTTTTTTCAAGATATTTTATTTATTTCATAGAAAACTCAATTTAATAGCAATTTTAACATATCCTGAAAGTTTCATTAAAATCGGACCACTATATCCTTTAGCTGCCATAGGAACGCTGGGAGAAAATGGGTCATTGAGCATAACTCTGGTGTTTTTCAAGACAATGAATTCATTCTTGAGGAAAACAGTTTTCAAAGACAGTAAAGCCTTTTTAGAAATTTAAAAACCTAAAAATCGGATTACTATATCCTATAGCTGCCAAACAAACGATTGAACGGTTTGAAAGCAACTAGCCTGCAAGGGTATTCTAAGCTTCGGTTACCGAAGCTAGCTACCCTTGCAGAGGGTATTATAATTTTGACCAGAAGTTTGTAACGCAGGGAAGGAGACGTCTCCGACCGTATAAAGTATATATATTCTTGATCAGCATCACCAGCCGAGTCGATCTAGCCATGTCCGTCTGTCTGTCTGCCCGTCTGTCTGTCCGTCTGTCTGTCCGTCTGTCTGTCTGTCTGTCTGTCTGTCCGTCTGTCGGTTGCTATGTAAACTAGTGTCTCAGTTTTAAAGCTATCGGGCTGAAACTTTGCACCGACCCTTCAATCTGTTTCAGGTAATATATAAGTCGGAATGGCTACAATCGGAACACGAAATCACATAGCTGCCATAGGAACGATTGTAAATTCGCAATTTTTAAAGATATTTTATTTATTTCTTAGGAAATTTCTATTAATGACTATTTTAACATATCCTGAAAGTTTCATCAAAATCGATCCACTATATCCTATAGCTGCCATAGGAACGATGTAAGAAAATGGGTCATTGAGCATAACTCTGGTGTTTTTCAAGACAATTAATTCATTCTTGAGAATTCATAGACATTAAATCCCTTTTAGTAAATCAAAAACCAAAAGTCGGTTCACTCTATCCTTTAGCTGCCGTACAAGCGATCGTACAGTTTAAAGGCAACTGGTCTGCAAGGGTATTCTAAGCTTCGAGTACCGAAGCTAGCCTTACTTTCTTGTTTTTTATTTCCCTTTAATGCCAGGTAAACACATGGGCAGGGCCAAGACGCTGCAAATTGCTAAAAGCCAGGTCCAGACGACGTCATTGCGTAGGGCGAGATAAACCTGACTCATCTAAGCAGATCGATTTGTTTGTTTGTTCTTCTTTGTAGCAGTTTTATTACTTTGGCCTGCGGACAGGCCACCAAAACGAGCTCTCCTTCTGGCAAAGGGTGGAGTTCATATGAAGCAGACTATCTGTGACAGAATGTGATAAGTAGCTAGGCAGGTCTCCATCAAACTGGCCGTCTGATGCATTTGCAGCTGTGCTGGAACTGAAAACTTTTTTTCTAACAATTTGACCTGCAGTAAAAAAATTAAAGCAGTGAACTTCGTCTCCTATTTGGCTGTTAGGCCACCTGTGTGGACGACTTTCTTCTGTCCACTTTTATGTATTACAAAAAATTTACACGCTTTAATAAATTTTATGATTAACAAAAAAGGAGGCTCGATCGGAGTCCCAGGCTTAGAATACCCAGATGCCTTCAATCTTTTCGATTGTTTGTATGGCAGGTATATGATATAGTGGTTAGATTTTTATACAATTGCAGGGGGTATTATAATTTTGAACAGTAGTTTGCAACGCAGTAAAGGAGACATCTTCGACCCCATAATGTATATCGTCGATCTAGCCATGTCTGTCTGTCTGTATTCCCGTCTGTTCGTTTCTTCGCGCACTAGTCTCTCAGTTTTAAAACTACAGGGCTGAAACTTTGCGCCGACTCTTCTATCTGTTGCAGGTAAATTATAATTCGGAACGGCTGGAATAGGAACACCACATCACATAGCTGCCATAGGGACGAATGGAAAATAGTGCCACACATTTTTTGGGACAGTTAATTCATTCTTTAGACAGCATTATTTAATGACTATTTTAACCTATCCTGAAAGTTTTATAGAAATCGGACCAATATATCTTATAGCTGCGATAGTAACGATGTGAGAAAATGGGTCATTGACTATAACTCTGGTTTTTAAAGACAATTAATTCATTCTTGCAAAATATAGTTTTCATATATGTTAAAGCCATTTTATAAAACTAAAACCAAAAATCGGAAAATTATATCCAATATTTGCACTACAAACGATCGATCGGTTTCAAAGCAACTTGTCTCCAAGGGTATTCTGAGCTTTGGGCCCCGAAGCTAGCCTTCCTTTCTTGATTATTTTTTATTTTATGCAACAGAAGAAGGCTCTGCGTGAAGTTTCAGCCGGACTAAAACTGAGAGACTAATGCGTAGAAATATGCAGACGGACATGAGCAGATGGATAATGCTGACCAATAATATATACACTGTATGAGGTCAGGGATGTCTACGCTGCAATGCAAACTTCTGGTCAAGAATAAAACAAGTAAGAACACTACAGTCGAGTTTCCCAAATATTAAATACCTTGTACAAATTGAGTTATAAGCTAAATAAATCAATAAAGAAAAAAAAAGAAACGACCGAATCTAGGGATCTAACCAAGGACCTCCAAGCTATGAGCCAGATACCTACCCAATAATTAAACCAAGTAAACCCGACTGTTACAGACCCTGTACAAATTTTCTTATAAGCAAAATAAATTAAAACCAAAAAAAAGAAAACATTTACATTGAGTCCGGTCTAGGATTCGAACCCAAGATCTTCACGCTTTCCATCAAACGTCGTAACCATTCGACCACACAAAACTTTATAAATCAGTAGCTAATACAGTATAAATATATTGAAGGCACACATTCATACAGATGTATATGAAGGTAGTGGCAGCTGCAGCGCACTTCCGAGAAAATCAACCACCAAACGCAAGCGATTTACCGTTTGTTTGAGCAAATAAACAGATGTTTAGCGCCTGTAAAATTTAGGTATTTATTGTGCGCTTTCTAATTCGCCAATCTTGATGAAATTTTTAGGATCGGTAGAAATCTATGCTCCAATTGCATGTGTATTTTTTCAAAAATTTTAGCTTTAAAATTGTGCAGTGCAGGGAAGTGCCAAAAATAAAATACAAATTGCGGGGCGGTGGGCGGGGCGCCGACTAAAAATAATAAACTCTAATTGCGTCAGTATTAGGAGAATCTACACTGGTAATACGGTTCTTCTAGCTCTTACAGTTGCTGAGATCCGTGTGTTCATCCGGACGGACAAACGGACAGACGGACATGGCTATATCGACTCAGCTCGTCATGCTGATTAAGAATATATATACTTTGTGGGGTCTGCCACGCCTCCTTCTGCCTATTACATACATTTGCACAAACTTAATATACCCTTTACCCTTTGGGTACAGGGTCTTAAAAACAAGAAAGGAAGTCTAGCTTCGGTACCCAAAGCTTAGAATACCCTTGCAGACCAGTTGCTTTCAAGGCGTTTGATCGTTTGTATGACAGCTGTTGTAACATCGTTCCTATGCCAGCTGTAGGATAAAGAGGTCCGATTTAAATGATAATTTAATTATCTTTAAAAATGGCGAATTTATGGCACATTTTGCCAATCGTTTCTATGGCAGCTATGTGATGTATTTTTCAATTCCGGCCGTTTCGACTTATATACTACCTGCCACTGATTGAAGTATCGGTGCAAAGTTTCAGCACGATAGCTTTAAAACTGAGACACTAGTTTACATAGCAACCGACAGACGGACATAGCTAGATCGACTCGCCTGGTGATGCTGATCAGGAATATAGGGTCGAAGACGACTTCTTCACTGCGTTACAAACTTCTGGTCAAAATTATAATACCCTCTGCAAGAGTATAAAAACAAGAGATGTTTTTAATCATGATCATATTTCTCGTTTTTGTAAATGCCGTCAAAAGTTTTTCTATTTCGCAAAGTGTCTATGTGGGAATGTCCCCTCTTTTAGCTTCTCTTCCCGCTTTGGGTTTCAGTCCGGCTGGCACTTTAAAAGAAAGATTCAACACTTTGACTGAAAAGCAAGCAGAAAAAAACATGGTAAGAATAAAAACTTTGGTACTTAAAAGCGCAAAACGCAAAGCACCGCTTGTGGTGCCAATTTAAGTTGGTGCTCGCTTGCTGGATTTTCAGTGCGGATGCTAGTCATAATGCCGTAGACGTCGCCTAAGCGACCACTAGTAACTGCGAAGAATCCAATTAAGTTTATTACTTAAGCGTTATTTAAGTTATTCTGGCTCTGACCCTATATGTCCTTATTCCAAATCTATAATTCCCCACTCCCCCACCATCCATGTTTTGCATATGCGTTTGCGACTGCGTATTTAGCAAGCTGAGATTTTGCCCCGTGGTGTGCCGCAAAGTTTTTGCATAAGTCTCACAAAGTGCTTGAAAACATCTTATTTTGATGGTAAGAGAATGAAAGGAAAAACGGCACGATGAGAAAGCAACTCAGCACAACAGATTTGACAAAGAAATACATTAAGTCCCGTTTTTCTCTTGTAAAAAAGACTAATAATACAAATTCAATAAAAACTCCCTATGTAAGATTGCACTCAATGAAGGGTATTAAGGTTTTTACTAGAATTTCAAACGCAGTGAAGGAGACATCTCTGACCCTACAAGATATATATTTTCTTGATCAGCATCACCAGCCGAGTCGATCTAGCCATAACCGTCTGTCTGTCCGTCTGTCGGTTGCTATGTAAACTAGTCTCTCAGTTTTAAAGCTATCGGGCTGAAACTTTGCACCGACCCTTCAATCTGTTGCAGGTAGTATATAGGTCGGAACGGTCGGGGTCGGAACATAAGGAACATAGGAAACTTTTATTAATTTCAATATAACCTGAAAGTTTCATCAAAATCGGACAGCTGTATCCTATAGCTGCCATAGGAACGATTGGAGAAAAAGGGTCATTAAGCATAACTTTGGGGTTTTCAAGACAAATTATTGGATCTTGGAAAATACTTTTTTCATAGACATTAAAGCCAATTAGAAAAATAAAAACAAACAAGAAAGGAAGGCTAGCTTCGGTATCCGAAGCTTAGAATACCCTTGCAGAATAGTTGCTTTCAAACCGTTCAATCGTTTGTATGGCAGCTATAGGATATAGTAATCCAATTTTTGGGTTTTTAATTTTCTACATCGGCTTTAATGTCTATGGAAACTGTATTTCTCAAGAATGAATTTATTGTCTTGAAAAACACCAGAGTTATGCTCAATGACCCATTTTCTCTAATCGTTCCTATGGCAGCTATAGGATACAGCTGTCCGATTTTGATGAAACTTTCAGGTTATATTGAAATTAATAAAAGTTTCCTATGTTCCTTATGTTCCGACCCCGACCGTTCCGACCTATATACTACCTGCAACAGATTGAAGGGTCGGTGCAAAGTTTCAGCCCGATAGCTTTAAAACTGAGAGACTAGTTTACATAGCAACCGACAGACGGACAGACAGAGACGGACATGGCTATATATACCTTATAGGGTCGGAAATGGCTCCTTCACTGCGTTACAATCTTCTGGTCAAAATTATAATACGCTCTGCAAGGGTATAAAAATCGGGCCACTATATCCTATAGCTGCCAAACTATCAAACGGTTTGAATGCATCTGGTCTTGTTTATATGGTAGAATTGGTCCTACTTATAATTGGATCGGGGTTGAAATTTTCTCAGAAGTACCGCTGAGAACGCACAACCTTCATATAAATGTGTATGAATGTGCGCCTTCAATATATTTAAACTGTATTAGCTAATCGATGTGAAAAGTATATGCTGGTGCACTGGTAGGACGTGTGACTAGCAACACGAACGACACAGGTTCGACACCCAGACCAGACTCGGTATTTTTTTTTTGGTTTTGATTTATTTTGCTTATAACCAAATTGGTACAGGGTCTTTAACAGGCGGGAAATTCCACTGTAACGTTCTTACTTGGTTTTTTTTTTGTCGATTCCGATTCTCGTCAAACACCAGACTCTGATTTTTCCCGGACAGGAACTATTGATATGGTCACATTCCTCCCGTTTTTATGAGCCTCTCCCCTCCAAAGATTCTTTTCACTATTCCACACTTAATTCCGTTCCGTAACGCTGCTAATGCTGCTTCCGTTGACAGTTATTTTGATTTATGTGAAACATAGAAAGAGAAAGGAAGAAATGGTGGCTTGATGGTGCACGCGTGTTAAAGGCGCGCAGCAAAATGGCAATAAATAGCACCCAAAGTACGAGCCACTATAAAAATCCGAGTCTGCGGTACCCAGAGATAAAATCCAAAGCAGTATATGTATGTTTGACCAGAAGCTTGTAACGCAGTGAAGGAGACATTTCCGAACCAATAAAGTATATATATTCGTGATCAGCATCACCAGCCGAGTTCATCTAGCCATGTCCTTCTGTCGGTTGCATCGACCCCTCAATTTGTTGCAGGCAGTATATAAGTCGGATAATTAATTTATTTCTTAGAAAACTTTATTTTTAACATATCCTAAAAGTATTATCAAAATCGAACCTCTATATCCAATAGCAGCCATAGGAACGATGTGAGAAAATGGGTCATTGAGCACATCTATTGTGGATTTGAAGACAATTAATGCATGCTTGAAAAATATAGTTTTTCTAGATATTAAGACCGTTTTATAAAACTAACAAGAAAGGAAGGCTAGCTTCGGTACCCGAAGCTTAGAATACCCTTGCAGACCAGTTGCCTTTAAGCTGTTCGATCGTTTGTATGGCAGCTATAGGATATAGTGATCCGATTTTTGGTTTCTAATTTTCTAAAACGGCATTAATGTCTATGAAAACTGTAATTCTCAAGAATGAATTAATTGTCTTGAAAAACACCAGAGTTATGCTCAATGACCCATTTTCTCACATCGTTCCAATGTCAGCTATAGGATACAGTGGTCAGATTTCGATTAAACTTTCAGGATAAGTTAAAATAAACAGTTTTCTAAAAATAAATAAATTATCTTGAAAAAAAAACGAATTTATGGCACTTTTTCCCAATCGTTCCTATGGCAGCTGTGTGATGTAGTGTTCCGATTCCAGCCGTTCCGACTTATATACTACCTGAAACAGATTGAAGGGTCGGGGCAAAGTTTCAGCCCGATAGCTTTAAAACTGAGAGACTAGTTTACATAGCAACCGACAGACGGACAGACGGACAGACGGACAGACAGACGGACAGACAGACTGACGGACATGACTAGATCGACTCGGCTGGTGATGCTGATAAAGAATATATATACTTTATAGAGTCGGAAATGTCTCCTTCAATGCGTTACAAACCGAAAATCGGTAACCTTTATCCTATGGCTGCCATACGAACGCTTTGAAGGCAGCTGGTCTGCAAGAGTATAATCTCAATACTTATCCATCCCATATTTTCAACGATGTTCTCAAATCTGTTCAACAACAGGCAATCCTGGACATTCTTATCTAGTTTAACAAACTACAAAAACAAGAACGGCAGTTACCAGATCTCAGTCTTATAATTGTTATGGTAGCAATAAAACATTCCACATATGCACATTAAAACAAGTAAGAACGTTATAGTCGAGTTTCCCGACTGTTACAGACCCTGTACAAATTTGGTTATAAGCAAAATAAATCAAAACCAAAAAAATATATATAAACAGATTGCTTGTGGTTAGCGCCTGTAAGCTTTGGGTATTTATTGTGCGCTTTCTTATTAACCAATCTTGATGAAATTTTTAGTAGAAATCTATGCTCCAATTGCATGTGTATTTTTTCAAAAATTGTAGCTTGAAAATTGTGCAGTGCAGGGCAGTGCAAAAATTTAAATACAAATTGCTGGGGCGGTCGGCGGGGCGCCGACTAAAAAAATTAACTTCAGCTGCGTCAGTATTAGGAGAATCTACACTGGTAATACGGTTCCTCTAGCTCTTACAGTTGCTGAGATCCGTGTGTTCATCCGGACGGACAGACGGATAGACGGGCATGGCTATAACGACTCAGCTCGTCATGCTGATCACGAATATATATATTTTACGGGGTCTGCCATGGTAAACAGGCACCCTTTGGGCACAGGGTCTAATTAAAACTTTATTGTGAGTCGGACTAGAACTTATGCCGGATACCAGGGTTACCCAAACCCATATTGATTAGCCAAATGTGCCCGCAAACTACATAAACTATAATGACAAATGTGTGTGCTTTTGGATTTAAGTTGAAGGCGAATGCTAGGAAAAACTTTACTCCTGACAAAAATAATAAACAGTGGAGGACTGAATAGTGCCAGAGATGGTCAAACAACCGCATAGACTGTGGGAGCCGGCCATCGGTCAACAACAAACACAGCGAGAAGAGCTCAAGCCAATAAAGCCCACTAAGTGTCTGAGTTTGCGTCTGTGAATGTGATAATATTTGAAATAAACCAAATAGTCGCACGTACATGCGGGTGTTGCCGGTCCGGAGTTCGAAAACCTTTGCCACCACTGCCAACTTGCTTACATCATAAATTGTGGACAGTCTGCTGGCCCTGACCCTAGCTGTAAGTGGCCAGACCACAGGACGAAGCAACTAGGCTACCCAGTCTGCCCTTTCCCACCCAGCAGTCCGATGCATCGGCGCTCGAACCCGCCAGGCTAAACATCCGGATAGTCTGCCCTACCCTGCTCTCTTGCTGTTTCTAGTTGTGGTCTGCTGATAAATAAAGTTTAAAAGGGCAGTGAAGTTGAGCGTACAGTTTGCCTTTGAAAATCCATTTGAAAAGTTTCCTTCGCCTTCTGTATTGTCACAAAGCTTTTTTAATCAACTCGCTGCCGGATAATGGGCATGAATACGTTCAAAGCTCAAGTGTCAAAAACAAAATCCATCCGATGAAAAACTTTTACTATTTTTTTTCCACAAAGTTACAAGATTATATTTTGTTAAGGGTGTAGTGTGAAAGCAGTCAGAGCACTAGAGACTATTCAGTGGAGACTAATAATATACCTATATTACAAATGTATGTAACAGGCAGAAGGAGGCGTGGCAGACCCAAGAAGTGATACCCAACATATTATTTATCAGCATGAAGGGCTAAGTCAATATAGTCTGTCCGTCTAGATAAACAAATGATCTCAGAAACTGTAAGAGCTAAGGGAACCATATTAGCAGTGCAGATTCTTCTAATAAGTTTTAAGTTTACAGCCGCTAACAACAAGCTATCGGTCGGAAGGTCGACTTACTTCCATTTTTAGACCCTGTACCCAAAGGGTAAAGGGTATATTAAGTTTGTGCAAATGTATGTAACAGGCAGAAGGAGGCGTGGCAGACCCCACAAAGTATATATATTCTTGATCAGCATGACGAACTGAGTCGATATAGCCATGTCAGTCTGTCCGTCCGATAAACGAAAGGATCTCAGAAACTGTTAGAGCTAGAGAACCTTATTAACAGTGCAAATTCTCGTAATTATTACGCAGATGAAGTTTATTTTTTTTTCAGGTGCCACGCCCACCGCCCCGACAATTTGTATTTTTATTTTTGCACTGCCCTGCACTGCACAATTTTCAAGATAACAGTCGGGAAACTCGACTGTAACGTTCTTGTTTTTTTTTGTTTATGCAAATTAAAAATTTGTTATATATATTTTTTAGACCCTGTACCCAAAGGGTAAAGGGTATATTAAGTTTGTGCAAATGTATGTAACAGGCAGAAGGAGGCGTGGCAGACCCCACAAAGTATATATATTCTTGATCAGCATGACGAGCTGAGTCGATATAGCCATGTCCGTCTGTCCGTCTGTCCGTCCGTCCGTCCGTCCGTCCGTCTGTCCGTCCGTCCGTCCGTCCGTCCGGATGAACACACGGATCTCAGCAACTGTAAGAGCTAGAGGAACCGTATTACCAGTGTAGATTCTTCTAATACTGAGTCAATTAGAGTTTATTTTTTTAAGTCGGCGCCATGCCCACCGCCCCCGCAATTTGTATTTGATTTTTTGCACTGCCCTGCACTGCACAAATTTCAAGCTAAAATTTTTTTTAAAATACACATGCAATTGGAGCATAGATTTCTACCGATCCTGAAAATTTCATCAAGATTGGTTAATTAGAAAGCGCACAATAAATACCTAAAGTTTACAGGCGCTAACCATAAATAATCTGCTTATTTGCACAAACAAACGGTAAATCGCTTGCGTTCGGTGGTTGATTTTTCTCGGAAGTGCCGCTGCAGCTGCAGCTGCCACTACCTTCATATACTCGTACATACTAGTATGTATGAATATGCGCCTTTAATATATTTATACTGTATTAGCTGCCGGTTCAAAAAGTTTGGGCTTGTCGAATGGTTACGACGTTCGACTTAAAACGCGAAGATGTTGGGTTCGAATCCCAGACCGGACTCGGTGTGAATATATATTTTTTTGGTTTTTATTTATTTTGCCTATAACCAAATTTGTACAGGGTCTGTAACAGTCGGGAAACTCGACTGTAACGTTCTTAATTGTTTATAATTCATATAATGCAAAGTTGAGTTGTTCAAGTTGACTTTCTAGAAAGGGCCACTGAGTACGCACTACCTTCATATGAATGAGTGCTTTCAATATATTTGTACTGTATTACCTATTTACGTATAAATGTAATTGGTGGTGCAATAGTTAGGATGTCTGGCTCAAAACCCGGAGGTCTCTAGTTTGAGTTTATTAAATCGTATTTAGTGCTACCCTATTAAAAATATACATTTCAGTGTTTCTGCACAAGTTACTTCTGCTACGCCAACTATTTGGCCTTGGTGGGACCTTTTTTTCTGAAAGCAATTGTTAAGGTGCCAGTGCAGGCCAGGTATTTTCCGCATGTCAACAGTCTAAAATATTTTTCCCAAAAGTATCACTTAGGTCTGCATAGTTGCTTCGCGCGGTGGATAGTCATATATGCCGCAAGCTCAGCTTGCCGGAACCCAGCGATGCTGATTTAGCAACGAGGAGAACCTCATCAAGCTTTAGAACGGTTTGAGAGGCCTTGCACTAGATGAAAATAGATGATTCCTGCTGATTAATAATGTTGTACGGATGTTGCACGCTGAAAACGTGCAACGCAAATTAAGAGACGATCCAGCTATAAAGCAAAATAATTTTGATGTTATACGCCTGGCGCTGGCCGTCCATAACTATTGTGCTACGTTAGCAGCAGTCGGTCTAATTGACTATTTTAACGGTCCTGCTTTGCTGAGTGAATGCCGAGCAATCTAAAAAAAGCGATGTGGTGACAAATAATAGATGCGACAAATCTCTCTACAATGATCTTCAAATAGTCAACAGATCATGCCCAGAATGCCATGTTGAACATCGCTTATCAGATGCAGCAGGTTTCGTACTCTAGATGTCAACAAGCAATCTAGTGAAGAGGAAGAGGTGTTGCTTTTGTTGTTTACTGCAACTTCTTCTACGAAACTGCAAAAGAAGAAGTGCGGCTTCGATATCTGCATTGCTGAGGTCCCCCGACCAATGCGTTGTTTCGATACGTACCGGTATCGATGTAAGGCAAAGCTAAATCAGTGCAAACGTTCACTTTGATTGACGAAGGCGACGCGTGCACATTAATGGAGACGAGCTAGAGCTGGATGGTCCTGGATCTGTTCTCTGTCTCAACTGGACTGGCGGTGAAGCAGACCAAACCGAACTCCAAGGCACTTTGCGTGACCATTTCCGCTGCGGGCCACGCAACGCAGCTATACTTCGATTCGGCGTTCGCATCGCGTAATGCTTAGACTTTCCTGTCCAGACCGTTGAGTCACAGATACTTCTTAAGCGAGACCATTTGAAGTCGGTGCCCATACAACCATATAGAGACGTGAGCGTACCATTAGAGCTGCGCGAAGAAAACGACGACATAGTAGCAGCGCTCTGTAAAGTACGCTGAGCCGTCACGGCCGCGAGAGCGCTACTGCTCAACGTGTTGCATGTCTGTGAATGCACGGTACACGGCAGTTGGAGTACTTTTGTGTGGAGTCGATCGGTGTGAAGCCTTGACCAAACCGATAGGGACAAAGGAAGACAATCGAGTCTTGCAGATAATGCTGGCTACAACAATCTATCTGCCAAGTGAGAGGTGCTGGCAGACGGGCTTGCTGTGGCGATTAGACAAATTGAAGTTGCCTGACTCGTATTCAATGGCACTGAAACGATTGAAGTGCCTTGAAACGAAAATATCCAAGGATTCGTGTTTGCTCGATTTTCATATAAGTCAGTTGGAGTATAGAACTCGTTTATGGTTTCCTGACGCTTTCGATAACGACGCATAGCGGTGTCTGGTGATATACGTGAGATGTTTAATCAGATCCTGATTCGCCGCGCTGATCAAGCGGATGTTAATGCGATGCAGACTATAAAGTTTGGCGAAACGTGTTCACCTGCCCTAGCCAGATTTATAAATAAGTCAGAACATATTATAGTCGAGCTTTCCGACTGTTAAAGACCCTGTACCAATTTGTTTACAAAAGAAATCAAGAACGAAAAAAAAAATGTACTACCGAGTCTGATCTGGGGCTCGAACCTGAGACCCCCGTGTTATTAGTCAGACGTCGTAACCATTGCACCACCATATACATTTCAAATCAAGTAGATATTATATATTGAAGGCGCACATTCATAAACATGTATATGAAGGTAGTGCGTTCTCAGCGGCACTTTCTAGAAAACTCAACCCCCGATCGCAAGCGATTTACCGTTTATTTGATCAAATAAACAGATAGCTTGTTGTTAGCGGCTGTAAACTTCGCATATTTTTTGTGCGCTTTCTAATTAACCAAACTTGATGAAATTTTCAAGATCGGTAGAAATATATGCTCCAAAATGCTGAAGTCATTAGCCTGAAAATTGTGCAGTGCAGTGCAAACGTTAAAATAGAAATTGTGGCACCGGCAAAAAAATAAAATAAACTTTATCTGCGTCAGTATTAGGAGAATCTACACTGGTAACACGGTTTCTCTAGTTCTTACAGTTGCTGAGATCTGGTTGTTCATTCGGACCTACAGCGGACATGGCTAGCTCATAATACTGAACAAGACTATATATACTTTGTGGGGTCTGCCACGCCTCCTTCTGCCTGTTACATATATTTGCACAAACTAAAAATGGCAATGCAGAACGATTGAGGCAGAATATCATGAGGCGGTAAAAGCTATAAATAGCAACATGTTCGTTAACGATTAGCTGCAATATATAGATTCTGGGGTGGAGATAATGCCACTGGCGACAATATTAAAGAAGATACATGCTTCGATATAAGGCATTGGTCGTCAAACTCCGAGTGCGTGATGCATGCGCTGAGCCCGCTAGGCGGATAAGCGCAATAAACGAAGTCGAGAAGTTGATAGGCAAATTGTGGCATATGGTGGCTGATCGGAAACGATTTGCTGACGTTTTGACCCGCTCGGGCTACATGGATTGTTAAATTTTCGAGCACAAATTATTTTGTAAAATATCTGGCGATCAGGTATTGGATGGAACGCTGGTAGCCAACGACAAGGCTGATTGGTACCAATGGTTAAAACTGGAACCGAGATTCAACAATATAAGTTCGCATGGTGAGCTGTTTCAAGTGCATATCGCCGACTCATGTGCTGTATTCGTATTTCTACGCGCCGAGCTGAAAGGCGACGAATGCTGCTCGTTGGTGGCTTCAAGTTGTCGAGTTGACCTGATCGATACCATCGATCGATTGATGGTCGCAATACTAGGCGTACGGCTTGCAATTTATTAGTTCGTATTGATCAACGCATCTTCTGTAGGGATTCTAAAGACGTTCTATATTGGATTAGATCCGACTCGCGCAGCAGTTTGTTGCACTGCGCATCGGAAAAATCTTAGAAGGATCTAACGTCGACTGCTGGCGTTGTTCACGGACTTACGAGATGCCTCGTAAGCCTAATCCGCTGCGATACAGTAGAGGCGTGTGCTTTTTTTTTGCGCATCATAGGAAGATAACCTCGTGGAGAGCTGCTGCGAAGTCAGATGACATGCATTCTACAAGGTGATCATCTGCCTGCAATTTGGATGCGGGCGAAAAGACAGGAAGTGTATTGGCATGGCTTGCTTCACGTACGAGGGCGAATCGATGCTATAAAGGACGTCGAGGACGTGGATGTTAAGCGCCTGATCATACTGCCTAGAAGACATCGACTAAATTACTTGGTGGCTGAATTTTAGCACGGCAAGTATCACCACCTGAACAGCGAGATCGCTGTCAACGTACTCCGCCAACTCGATTTGATCTTTGGTCTGAGGTTATTGAAATCGGCCAAGCCGTTCATAGTTCTATAACACAACATCACATACCTGCCATAGGAACGATTGGGAAAAAGGTCCATAAATTCCCAATTTTTTTTTTTAAATAATTAATTTATTCTTTAGAAAACACTATTTAATGAACAATTCAACGTATCCTGAAACCTATTATCAAAATCGGAAAAATATATTCATATATATATATGCCATAGGAACAATGTAAGAAAATGGGTCATTGAGCATAGCTCTTGTGTTTTTGAAGACAATTAAATCGGTTCTGGAAAATATAGTGTTTATACACATTAAGGCCGTTTTTTTAAATAATAACCAAAAATCGGAAAACTAGCTGCTGTACAAACGGTCTAACGGATTGAAGGCAACTAGCCTGAAAGGGTATTCTTAACTTTGGGAAGCTAGCCTTTTTTTTGTTTTTTTCTCCAAACTCTATTGGAACTCGAGACCCCTGTATAAACTTATTCACAATTTCTTTAAGTTTTTAATCACTTACCACACCAAACAGCATTAAATTCTACAGAAGCTTTTGTCACTGCTAATGCGCCTAAAACTATGCAAATAATTAATTTGACAGACAGGCAGACAACAAACAAACAATCCAAACGTAAGGAAGGCGAGAAAAAGCTGTGGCATGAGAGCAAGAGCAAATAATTAAAAAAAAATGTTCTTTCTTCATCTCGTTCCGACTCCGTATGTTCCAAGAGGACAACGAGTAATGACGGGGTAAGGAATGGGCGGAGATCTTCATCTCTTATTCGTTTGCAGTGCGGTCCAAAAGTCAGCGTGTGACTCCTCCCGGCTCAAAAACCATACCCATATCAGAGATGGCACCATTTAAAGGTGGTCAAAGATGCAACACCGTCTAATAAATTGTATAGTCAGGAAATTATAACGGCTCCGATGGGCCCAGACATTCGCAGACCCCTCACATACAACCACATAAAGACGGCTTTTCCCACACGCACACAATCAGAACAAGTAAGATTACAGTACAGTTTCCCAACTGTTAAATATCCTGTACCAATTGTGTTATAAGCAAAATAAATCAAGAACGAACAAAAATGCAAAAAAGAACTACCGAGTCTGGGGTTTGAAACAGGGACCTCCGTGTTGCGAGCCATACAGCCTTATTATTTTACCACCATTTTCATTTTATATTTGAGCAAATAAACCGTTAGCTTTTTATTAGGAGAATTTACACTGGTAATATGGTTACTCTAGCTCTTACAGTTGCTGAGATTCGTTTGTTCATCCGGACGGCCGGACGGATAGACGGACATGGCTATATCGACTCAGCTCATTATGCTGATCAAGAATATACAATAGTATATACTTTGTGACATCTGCCACGCACCTTCTGCCTGATACATTGCACAAACTTAATATACCTTTTACCCTTTGGGCACAGGGTCTAAAAAATTACTTCGAAAAGTTTTGCCCTGGTGGAAGGAGTTT
Source organism: Drosophila setifemur (assembly GCA_021224005.1). Lineage (NCBI taxonomy): Eukaryota > Metazoa > Arthropoda > Insecta > Diptera > Drosophilidae > Drosophila > Drosophila setifemur. The sequence continues at coordinate 1,121,264 of JAJJHY010010898.1, forward strand.
TAATTGGCAAACCATTGAATCCAATAAAGAGGATTTTAACATTTTAAATATACAGAGGGCAGCGAGCTGATAAAAATAGAGGTGTAGAGGTAAAATAGCAAAAGCCGTCGCCAGAAGGAAGAGGGATGGACTCGTTCAAGGGTAGAAGGTGAAGATTGGGGGAGGGGATGTGTTTGTGTTTTAAGCTGCTGCCTAACGATGTTTTAACCAAATATCCCCTAACACTTATATTCCAGCCATCACATGTTCTTGAATTTGAAACCTTTGAAGTGTTGCTAAGACTATGTTAGCTAAAAATTTAAAGAAAAACAAGAAAGGAAGGCTAGCTTCGGGTACCCGAAGCTTAGAATACCCTTGCAGACCAGATGCCTTTAAGCCGTTCGATCGTTTGTATGGTAGCTATAGAATATAGTGATCCGATCTTTGGTTTTAAATTTTCTAAAACGGCATTAATAACTATGAAAACTGTATTTCTCAAGAATGAATTAATTGTCTTGCAAAACACCAGAGTTATGCTCAATGACCCATTTTCTCACTTCGTTCCTATGGCAGCTATAGGATATAGTGGTCCGATTTTGATAATACTTTCAGGATAAGTAAAAATAGTCATTAAAACGAGTTTCCTAAAAAAATAAATAAATAATCTTGAAAAATAGCGAATTTATGGCACTTCTTCCCAATCGTTCCTATTACAGTTATGTGATGTAGTGCTCCGATTCCGGCCGTTCCGACTTATATAGTACCCGCAACAGATTGAAGGATCGGTGCAAAGTTTCAGCCCGATAGCTTTAAAAATGAGAGACTAGTTTTCATAGCAACCGACAGACGGACAGACAGACAGACAAACAGACAGACAGACGGACATGGCTAGATCGACTCGGCTGGTGATGCTGATCAAGAATATATATACTTTATAGGGTCGGAAATGTCTTCTTTACTGCGTTACAAACTTCTGGTCAAAAAAAAAGGCCAACATCCCAAACGCTAAATAGGCGTCGTAATTTTAATTGCATACTCTGGGTAGTGATTTGAAAATGATGAATGTAATTTGACGCCTTTTGTTTGAGTCGTTGCTTGTTAAGTGTTGCCTTTTGTTAATGTGCTCAAAATACAAAAATAGCATTTGGTTAAAATAAAACTCGACAAATTCATCTCCAGTTAATCGATTGTTATTTTGTGGGCAACATAAATGGCCTTCGTTTATTGACTTATAATCTCCTTTGGGGCTCAATCTGAGACTGAATCTTTATTTGCATTCATTACGCCTTAACTATATGTATTAATCAACTGCTACTCAACATGCAGTTCCTTCCATAATCCTTGTGCATTTTTTAATGAGCAGCTTGTCAGTAACAAACAAGTGAGAACGTTACAGTCGAGTTTCCCGACTGTTACAGACCCTGTACAAATTTGGTTATAGGCAAAAAATACACCGAGTCCGGTCTGGGATTCGAACCCAAGATCTTCGCGTTTTAAATCGAACGTCGTAATCATTCGACAAACCCAAACTTTTTGAAACGGCAGCTAATACAGTATAAATATATTGAAGGCGCACATTCATACATATGTATATGAAGGTAGTGGCAGCTCAGCTGCAGCGACACTTTCGAGAAAAATCAGCCACCGAACTCAAGCGATTTACCGTTTGTTTGAGCAAATAAGCAGATTATTTGTGGTTAGCGCCTGTAAACTTTAGGTATTTATTGTGCGCTTTCTAATTAACCAATCTTGATGAAATTTTCAGGATCGGTAGAAATCTATGCTAAAATTGCATGTGTATTTTTAAAAAAATTTTAGCTTGAAAATTGTGCATTGCAGGGAAGTGCAAAAATTCGAATACAAATTGCGGGGGCGGTGGGCGTGGCACCGACTTAAAAAAATAAACTCTAATTTACTCAGTATTAGGAGAATCTACACTGGTAATACGGTTACTCTAGCTCTTACAGTTGCTGAGATCCGTGTGTTCATCCGGACGGACGGACGGACGGGCGGACGGACAGACGGACAGACGGACATGGCTATATCGACTCAGCTCGTCATGCTGATGAGTGCACTCACTCCCCATCCATAAACATATTAAATCAAATTAAATTAAATGAATGCTACTGATTGCTTAACAAGCAACGACTCCACCACGCAACGACCACCAAAACCAGTTAAGTAAAGGGACTGCAAAATAGGCAAAGGAAGGAATTTAAGCGAGCCTAGGCCTAGCAGGATGAGAAAACATTATAATTATTGACTCAGACCCAACGATAGCAGGCCGAAAAACGCACGCAGTTCCTCGAAAAGTAAATGGAAAATAAGGAAACACATATCCAGAAATGTAAAAACATAGAATCCGCATAAAAATTACATTAAGGTACATCTCAGACCCTACGCGTACTTTATGTGTGGATATTTAAATGAAATTATTTTCGCATAGTACACGGCAAAAACAAAATCGAAAACAGGCGAAAGGCGTGACGCCGGCAATGGGGGCAGATTTTTAATCTCCACGGCTACATTTCTTGATTTTTATTTTGAGAGTAAACGACTTGTATAGTCCTTTAAGAGGGGATGCCGATCAACAGTTTGAAAATTAAAAGGGATGTGGGGTGGTTCGGGGATGGGTGAAGGAGTGTGTTGATACTGGTGCTTGATGTAAGATGGATTTTAAACTGTTCTGAAGGTTACGCTATTAAGCCAAATTTTCACATTTTATAAATTACAAACAAATTATAATTATATACTCTGGGTGTGGAAATTGAATCCACGTGAAAACACAAGCACAAAGAATTTAACATTATCGTCTGATCAATTGAAATATATTGATTTGGTCTTTCGGATTCTTTTAAAAATAGATTTATTTTAATAATTTGGGTCGAAATATGAATCGGATTCTGTTTACCTCAAAGATTACCAAAATCGTATTAAATATTTAATATATTTAATTTGGTTCACAATGAGACTACGATTAGTAAGTGTGGGTAGGTTTAGAAGCATCAGTCTACTAGAGTAAGAGGGAAGTTGAAAATTTGGTTCCCAGTTGAGGCCTCTAAGCGCGAAAAGCACGAATTCAATTTTGTCTTGGTGAACTCCATACTGAGGACTCCAGACACATGATCCGTACTCAAGAATTGGCCGGACAAGCGAGACGTACAAAGTCTTAGTCACGTAGGGGTCATTAAATTCTTTTGACCACCTTTTTATAAAGCCTAACACACCCATGGCCTTATTTACCATGCATGAAATGTGGTCAGTAAATTTTAATTTGGCATCAATTATGACGCCAAGATCATCAACAAGCGTGATTCTATCAAGAAAGACTCCATCTAGAGAGTAAGCAGCAAACTGAGGTTCTTTACGGTGAAATATCATCTGTTTGCACTTAGAGCCATTTAATTTTAGTGAATTTATTACACACCATGCCTGTAAGTTATTAAGATCGGCCTGTAATACCGATTGACGAGTGGGATACAAAGCTTGACATCGTCCGCGTACATTAGTACGCGAGAATTAAGCACGACCGATGGAAGGTAGTTAATGATGATGCTTTACTGAAGTCTGTGTAAATGACGTCCGTTTGAAAATTTGACTGGAAGCCCTCGATAACAAAAGATGAGAGGTATTAGAGATACCTCTGTAATTGCTTGCATCGCCTCGTTTACCTTTTTTATGGATAGGATTCCTTCCATATCCGAGGAAACGTTGAGGACTCGAGACACAGACTAAATAGCTTAAGAAGAGGCTTGCTCAGGTAATCGGCGCAGTATCTAAGCACGCAGCCTGGAATACCATCCGGCCCTGGCTTATTGGGATAGACATGCGACTTCAGAAAACCCCACAAGAAAAGTCTAGCGGAGTCAAATCACACGATCTTGGTATCCAATTCACCCAGCCAGATAACCCTACCCTGAAACCTTTCATGCAGAATGTTCATTGTGTAGTTTTCTGTGTGGCAACGTTAGCACTAACGCACACATGCTGCTCAACCGTGTAACTTTCCGTGGTGATTTGGCATCATATATAGTACCTGCAACAGATTGAAGGATCGGTGCAAAGTTTCAGCCCGATAGCTTTAAAAATGAGAGACTAGTTTACATTGCAACCGACAGACGGACAGACAGACAGACAGACAGACAGACAGACAGACAGACAGACGGACAGACAGACAGACGGACATGGCTAGATCGACTCGGCTGGTGATGCTGATCAAGAATATATATACTTTATAGGGTCGGAAATGTCTTCTTTACTGCGTTACAAACTTCTGGTCAAAAAAAAAGGCCAACATCCCAAACGCTATATAGGCGTCGTAATTTTAATTGCATACTCTGGGTAGTGATTTGAAAATGATGAATGTAATTTGACGCCTTTTGTTTGAGTCGTTGCTTGTTAAGTGTTGCCTTTTGTTAATGTGCTCAAAATACAAAAATAGCATTTGGTTAAAATAAAACTCGACAAATTCATCTCCAGTTAATCGATTGTTATTTTGTGGGCAACATAAATGGCCTTCGTTTATTGACTTATAATCTCCTTTGGGGCTCAATCTGAGACTGAATCTTTATTTGCATTCATTACGCCTTAACTATATGTATTAATCAACTGCTACTCAACATGCAGTTCCTTCCATAATCCTTGTGCATTTTTTAATGAGCAGCTTGTCAGTAACAAACAAGTGAGAACGTTACAGTCGAGTTTCCCGACTGTTACAGACCCTGTACAAATTTGGTTATAGGCAAAAAATACACCGAGTCCGGTCTGGGATTCGAACCCAAGATCTTCGCGTTTTAAATCGAACGTCGTAATCATTCGACAAACCCAAACTTTTTGAAACGGCAGCTAATACAGTATAAATATATTGAAGGCGCACATTCATACATATGTATATGAAGGTAGTGGCAGCTCAGCTGCAGCGACACTTCCGAGAAAAATCAACCACCGAACTCAAGCGATTTACCGTTTGTTTGAGCAAATAAGCAGATTATTTGTGTTAAGCGCCTGTAAACTTTAGGTATTTATTGTGCGCTTTCTAATTAATCAATCTTGATGAAATTTTCAGGATCGGTAGAAATCTATGCTCCAATTGCATGTGTATTTTTAAATTCAAATGAAAATTGCGGGGGCGGTGGGCGTGGTGCCGACTTAAAAAAATAAACTCTAATTGACTCAGTATTAGGAGAATCTACACTGGTAATACGGTTCTTCTAGCTCTTACAGTTGCTGAGATCCGTGTGTTCATCCGGACGGATGGACGGACGGACGGTCGGACGGACAGACGGACAGACGGACATGGCTATATCGACTCAGCTCGTCATGCTGATCAAGAATATATATACTTTGTGGGGTCTGCCACGCCTCCTTCTGCCTGTTACATACATTTGCACAAACTTAATATACCCTTTACCCTTTGGGTACAGGGTCTAAAGAGCGATTTAACCTACAACGGAGCACACTATAAATTACATATATTTGCAGTAATCGTTGCGATGGGGAGTGAGTGCACGCACTTGATGTGAGATGGATTTTAAACTGTTGTGAAGGTTACGCTATTAAGCCAAATTTTCACATTTTATAAATTACAAACAAATTATAATTATATACTCTGGGTGTGGAAATTGAATCCACGTGAAAACACAAGCACAAAGAATTTAACATTATAGTCTGATCAATTGAAATATATTGATTTGGTCTTTCGAATTCTTTTAAAAATAGATTTATTTTAATAATTTGGGTCGAAATATGAATCGTATTCTGTTTACCTCAAAGATTACCAAAATCGTATTAAATGTTTAATATATTTAATTTGGTTCACAATGAGAGCTTTGTCCTCTAATAGAAAGCAGAAAATTTAAAAAGGCTAACGCCATCGCATAAAAACAACTAAAGCCACAGTTGTGTGTCGTACGACATATTAAAGGCATTATCAGCCATTTTAGGATCAGTTAAGGTGAAAATTAAAAGCCAATTTCTGAGGGATCAATCAATAATCCGATCCGAGATTCCAGACGTTCCGACCCTTCCATATTGTTTAATCATTTTTCGTATGGTGGCACGAAACCGAGAGGTAAAATTTGTAATGACTGCTGCATAAATCCGGCTGAATCTGAGCGATGGCCTGCGTTAAGTTAGCTTTCAGTGCAACGGTCGATTGTGGCTTTTTTTCACGAATCCCGTTGCACGTGATGCAACCCACTACCCCGCCCAACCGACCGAGGGGCGCAGCCGCATAACGTACGGCTCGATCGCGAAGATAGGACCGAGCATGCAGGGAAAATAGTAGAAAGATTTCGAGGAAAACTACATAGAATTGTGGTGAGTAAGGTAGGTAAGAATTAGACTTAATATGCGTAAGGTCGTTAATAGAAGAAAAATCGGACGTTAGTTGGTGCACTACGTTATAATCTGAGCAAAGTACTCTAAAGGGCTCATGCAGGACATAATTCGAACTACTATGGTTTAAAGCTAGTGGGATAAAATTTCTTGTAAGTCTACGGGGCACATTAAAGTTGATGCGTTCTAGCAGAACTATCAACCTCATTGTGTATTAGTTTGAGGATGAAAACTACACGAAGCATGGTTCTACGATTAGTAAGTGTGGGTAGGTTTAGAAGCATCAGTCTACTAGAGTAAGAGGGAAGTTGAAAGTTTGGTTCCCAGTTGAGGCCTCTAAGCGCGAAAAGCACGAATTCAATTTTGTCTTGGTGAACTCCATACTGAGGACTCCAGACACATGATCCGTACTCAAGAATTGGCCGGACAAGCGAGACGTACAAAGTCTTAGTCACGTAGGGGTCATTAAATTCTTTTGACCACCTTTTTATAAAGCCTAACACACCCATGGCCTTATTTACCATGCATGAAATGTGGTCAGTAAATTTTAATTTGGCATCAATTATGACGCCAAGATCATCAACAAGCGCGATTCTATCAAGAAAGACTCCATCTAGAGAGTAAGCAGCAAACTGAGGTTCTTTACGGTGAAATATCATCTGTTTGCACTTAGAGCCATTTAATTTTAGTGAATTTATTACACACCATGCCTGTAAGTTATTAAGATCGGCCTGTAATACCGATTGACGAGTGGGATACAAAGCTTGACATCGTCCGCGTACATTAGTACGCGAGAATTAAGCACGACCGATGGAAGGTCGTTAATGATGATGCTTTACTGAAGTCTGTGTAAATGACGTCCGTTTGAAAATTTGACTGGAAGCCCTCGATAACAAAAGATGAGAGGTATTAGAGGTACCTCTGTAATTGCTTGCATCGCCTCGTTTACCTTTTTAGACCCTGTACCCAAAGGGTAAAGGGTATATTAAGTTTGTGCAAATGTATGTAACAGGCAGAAGGAGGCGTGGCAGACCCCACAAAGTATATATATTCTTGATCAGCATGACGAGCTGAGTCGATATAGCCATGTCCGTCTGTCCGTCTGTTCGTCCGTCCGTCCGTCCGTCCGTCCGTCCGTCCGTCCGTCCGTCCGTCCGTCCGTCCGGATGAACACACGGATCTCAGCAACTGTAAGAGCTAGAAGAACCGTATTACCAGCGTAGATTCTTCTAATACTGAGTAAATTAGAGTTTATTTTTTTAAGTCGGTGCCACGCCCACCGCCCCCGCAATTTGTATTTGAATTTTTGCACTGCCCTGCACTGCACAATTTTCAAGCTACAATTTTTTTTCAAATATACATGCAATTGGAGCATAGATTTCTACCGATCCTGAAAATTTCATCAAGATTGGCTAATTAGAAAGCGCACAATAAATACCTAAAGTTTACAGGCGCTAAACACAAAAAATCTGTTTATTTGCGCAAACAAACGGTAAATCGCTTGCGTTCGGTGGTTGATTTTTCTCGGAAGTGCCGCTGCAGCTGCGCTGCCACTACCTTCATATACATATGTATGAATGTGCGTCTTCAATATATTTATACTGTATTAGCTGCCGGTTCAAAAAGTTTGGGTTTGTCGAATGGTTACGACGTTCGATTTAAAACGCGAAGATCTTGGGTTCGAATCCCAGACCGGACTCTCGGTGTGAATATATATATATATATTTTTTTTTTCTACAGGGTCTGTAACAGTAGGGAAACTCGACTGTAACGTTCTTACTTGTTTATGGATAGGAATAACGTATGATTCCTTCCATATCCGAGGAAACGTTGAGGACTCGAGACACAGACTAAATAGCTTAAGAAGAGGCTTGCTCAGGTAATCGGCGCAGTATCTAAGCACGCAGCCTGGAATACCATCCGGCCCTGGCTTATTGGGATAGACGTGCGACTTCAGAAAACCCCACAAGAAAAGTCTAGCGGAGTCAAATCACACGATCTTGGTATCCAATTCACCCAGCCAGATAACCCTACCCTGAAACCTTTCATACAGAATGTTCATTGTGTAGTTTTCTGTGTGGCAACGTTAGCACTAACGCACACATGCTGCTCAACCGTGTAACTTTCCGTGGTGATTTGGCATCAGTGACTGAATAAGAAAAAACAGATTTGACAGAAGAGGCCAAAACAAAATGGCAGCCACAGATTATTAACATCGACCCGCTCTATTTGAAAGACCCTTTATATTCTTGATGAGCCCGATGTTATGTTATTTCAATGACAAAGTTTCTTTTTATACCTTTGCAGAGGGTATTATAATTTTTACCAGAAGTTTTCCGGCCGTTCCGACTTATACACTATACTAGTATACTACCTCCAACACATAGAAGGGCTTGTGCAAAAAAAAATAAACTTAATCTGCGTAAATATTGTTATTCTAGCTCCTACAGTTTCTGAGATCCGAGCGTTTATCCAGACTGACAGACGGTCATGGCTATATCGATTCAGCTCATCAAGCTGATCAAGAATATAAAGACTATAGGGTCGGATATATCTGCTACACTGCGTTGCAAAATTCTGGTCATAACTATAATACCTTTCCATTTCGCTTAAGTTCCCTCCATTAGCTTTTAAGTTTTTATTTATTTTTTTTAAGTTGTAATGTAACAATAATTTATTATAGACTAGCTTCAATTAACATATAGAGCAAAGTCTGATTCTCAATTAAAACAACACTTACATGGGAACCTATTTATATTTTTGGACAGATCAGACCTTAAAAAAGGGTTCTTCACCAAATATAATTTTTCAAAAGACGTCCAAGCCGAATATCGGAAAACTTAACAAACGGAACTGTTGATAAAGATTACATGTGCAGTAAACACAGATTCCATTTGCTCTGCAAACAATCCAAAAATAATGTATACAATTCTATGACCAGATCGGTTGAAAAGCGACAGATGCTCAACAAGCGGACATTCGTCGGATGAACGGAATTGATGCAGGTTAAGCTACCTGGTCTTGACCCTTTGGAAAACGACCATTTTCGATCCTGGTCCTTAGCGGACTATAACAACCGGGTGGAACCAAGTTATCGAACCACTCGAAGAAGACGACTCATTACTGCAGCTTCTGTTTGATGTTCCGATGTTGAGTGCCTTTGTTCGTATTTTTGGTTTTTGCACCTTGCTTTTATATGTTCTTTTTTCTATAACAGTCGCCGTCTCGCCTACATCTGGTTCTTCCCGTTTTCTGACAGCTGTTTTCGAGGCCTGCTTTTGTTTTGGTTTCCGACAATCATATGTTTGCCTCAAAAGGGAGGAAAACTTTTTAAGTTCTTTTTAACGGCCTTTGCGCCGTTATTTTAATCTGTCTTGAGGTCTAGGACCAACTTGTCAATCTGCTGTTGGTTCTTGCTGGTTAGTTTTTTGTCTTCCACAGTGTGCTCTTGGAGTCGATTGTGCCTAATTGGCTAAAAATAATATGGTCTTTGAGAACTTTTAGAACCGTTGAGGACACGGAGATTCTTTAGGAATCAATCGATACAATAAATACAATTTCATTACGCATTAATGCCTATTTTACTATAGGATTGTAAAATAGGCATTAATGCATATTTGTTTAGGTAAACCCCATTTTAAAATGACATTAATTTTTTTTAAATTCCCTTATTGACGTACATATGTTTGTACATACACGTATGTTAGTTAATACATTTTTGATAACGCATTATGCATTAATGCCTATTTTACTATAGGATTGTAAAATAGGCATTAATGCATAATGCGTTATCAAAACGCATTATGCATTAATGCCTATTTTACTATAGGATTGAAAAAAAGGCATTAATGCATAATGCGTTATCAAAAATGTATTAACTAACATACGTGTATGTACAAACATATGTACGTCAATAAGGGAATTTAAAAAAAATTAATGTCATTTTAAAATGGGGTTTACCTAAACAAAAAACCAGTCAGAACATTACAACCGAGTTTTCCGACTATTTAATACCCTGTACCAATGTGGTTATAAGCAAAATCAATCAAGAACGAAAAAAATAAAAAATAAAAATTGACTACCGAGTGTAGTATGGAGTTCTAACATGAGACCTCCATGTCATCAGCCAGACGTCCTAACCATTGCACCATCATATACATTTTGGAGCAAGTAGCTAAGACAGTATAAATATATTGAAATAATTTATTAATTCTTGGACAATATACTTCATATGCATTAAAGCCAAAAGTGAATTTTTTTCAGCTATGGCCATTGTTTAACGTTCGCAAAAGGCGAACTAGTCAGCTTCTTAAGACCTCAGAAATAATATAGTTTTCTTTTAATCCTCTTTCGCTCGGCCCTCTTTACTCGGCCGTATTTCGGCACACTAAAAATCAATTTCTTCCTAATATGAATTCTTCTCCGTCTTTTGCAGTTTAAAGGGGTGCGAGAGGTAGGGACTTTTCTCTTCTTGGCCTCACGTTTGTAAACAAAGCGCTCCATCCACAGCCTCGCACTTTTTATTCCCGTTGATGCTTGGCGCATATAGAGAAAGGGCAATCGATTGGGAAAATGGGAAGGAGAGTCGTGTCTGAAATGCTAAATGAATTTGACTAAACACTTCTAAAAAATACAGAACAACCCTGACCACACGAACCTGCGACGGCATGAAAGGAGCTCGCACACACAGAGAAGAGAATGTGAAAGGAAGGGGGATTGGTGGAAAGGAAAGAAGCGCTCAACCCAAA
>JAJJHY010010898.1:1132334-1148327 GCA_021224005.1 Drosophila setifemur
ATAGCCAGGGGAAGAAGCAGAAAAGAGCTGTACATATTTACTCATCAGAGAAGTGCACTTCGCCTATGTTGCTGTGGAAGAGCCCGCAAGGAGAACCTAGCATTTTAGATTGCTCTCAATTAACAAGAGCGCATGTGTAGAGCTATGAGAGAGCAGGATGAGCAGGAGCAACACGGAAGTATTAGGAATACTGGGAAATTTTATAAGCAGTCTTTTTCACAGATGTGTGAGCGAATGTGCAAGTGTGTGAATATGCAAGGGCGATGGGGTAGCAACTTCCCATCAGGGTGTGTACCACTCTTGTTAAGCAGCCACCGCAGCGAACTTAAAAAATATTCTGCATGAAAATATTCTCACGCTGCACGGCTCTGTCCTTTGCACGACGCACCCCACCCTCCCTTCACTGACCCTCCCTTATCCACTAAACCCCACCGCCCCTCCAGATTTCAAATCGCCTGGTAAACCGCGCTCGCGATTGCTTTGCTCGCAGCAGTAGATTCGAGGCCAGCACGCTTGGTAAGCTTCCTTTTTTCTCAGGTGCGTCCCGAGTGCCATCCTCCGCCTGGTGCGCGCGCATCCCTGCGAGCATGAGCTCCTGGAGGAGCAACACTGTCCCGCATCGGGCCAGGATGTATGTGCCGCTGGTGCTCGAATGATGCTCCTTCTTTCTTTCTGATGTGTGTATCATAGTTGCACGGCATTGTTATTGTGGCCTGTCTTTTATCGTAAAATCAAGTTTCCAAGTTTACATAAATAGGCAAGCGAACAGCCAGACAGCAAGAAAGGTAGCCTGCCTCGAGGGCACAAGACAACTATACAGAAAGCGAATCCATTTATCTTTTGCTTATTATTATTTCTTGTAGAGCGTATTATAATCTTGGCCAAAGTATTGCAATGGAGTAAAGTAGACTTTTCCGACCGTTTGAAGTATGTACATATATACATTATTGAACAGCATAAGCAGGCGAGTCCATCTAGCCATGACTGTCCGTATATCCATTTCTTTGATTCTAAACTAACTGGTCCCTCAGTTTTAAAGCTCGGGCTGAAACTTCGAACAGAAACCGAATCGCACACAAAAATTGAGGTAGGGATGAAGATGCTTGTATTGCAACTCAGGCGACTAGGCACTTAATGAGCTACTTTAGCTGCTGGCTAAAATTTATGTAGCTGCGGTTAACCAAAGTCCTGCCTCTAAAATGCTGATTTTCAGAAGCTCATGTATATGAAATCAAGCGGTGATCCCTTCCGGATTTTTGACCCAGATGGCATTACATGTAATTAAAAAAGGCTCAAGTATATTTTCAAACTTTTAAATTGGAACCGAAATATATTATTTGCAAGCTTCTGTTATAAGTACTTTAATAATCATTAACCAGTTGGAAAATACTTTAATTGTGAAGCAATTAATACGCTAATAAAGTAAAGCACAACAAAAAATAATTAACACAATTTTAGCATAAGTTTTTTACTTTTAGCCTTTCGTCTTTCTTTCGAATTAAGTTATATTTTATGACTCAGCCCAGGCCTAGTTCAAATTTAAGTTTAACTTTTCCCTTTCCATGCATTTTTTTGTTTGCCCAACAATAATTTTATAAACGCACCGCTTCATCCAGTGGTAGTAGTGAGGTGTATACACAATCCCTTTCGCCGAATCTTGCTTTTGATGCGTGCAGCCCGACCCGATCAGGCGCGACAGCTGCTGCCACTGTTGGGGTCGAGTCGGTTCGTGAGCGCATGGGTATTTGTTGAAAATGCTTCTGCTGGTACCTGCAGCTGAATCGCTGTGTATTTATGTATATTATCTCTTATATGGCCTGTTCTCTGGCCGCAGAATACAGCGAGTGGAAAATGTCAATTTCAATAAAACCGCTCAAAAGGAGCGATATAAAAGCCCATTTTTCCACCTATCACTATCTACTTGATATGAAGTGAATTTGAAATCATGGATTTTCCACTGTACCAACCATATCCTTGGAAATTTGTATCTATCTCATGAATTACCCTTGTACAGGGTATTATAATTAGCAGGTTGCAGGTATTTATATATATATATGTATATATCATTATTGCTTATATACTACCTGCAACAGATAGGTGGGTTGGTGCAAAGTTTCAGCCCGATAGCTTCGTATGAACGTGTTCTACAATATGTTTGTACTGTATTTGCTATTGGCGTTGAAATGTAATTGGTTGTGCAATAGTTGGGATGTGTAAAAACAGACAGACAGATGGACCGACAAACAGACAGACGGTCATGGCTTGGTCGACTTGGCTGATAATGGTGATCAAGAACATATACACTTTATGGGGGTGATGTCTCCTTCACCGCTTTGCAAACTTCGGGTCAAAATTATAAAACCCCTGCAATGGTATAATTACATATAAACAAGAAAGGAAGGCTAGCTTCGTTACCCGAAGCTTAGAATACCCTTGCAGAACAGTTGCACTCAAACCGTTCGATCGTTTGTATAGCAGCTATAGGCAGCCATAGCTATATAGTGATCCGATTTTTGGTTTTGAATTTTATAAAACGGCATTAATAGATTTGAAAATTTCAAATGTCTTGAAAAACACCATAGTTATGCTCAATGACCCCGTTTCTCACATCGTTCCTATGGCTACATGATATAGTGGTCCGATTTTGATGGAACTCTAAGGATATGTTAAAACAGTCATTAAATAGAGTTTCCAAAAAAACAAATTAATTTTCTTGAAAAATGGCGAATTTATAGCACTTTTTCTTAATCGCTCCTATGGCAGCTATGTGATGTAGTGTTCCGATTCCGGCCGTTCCGACTTATATACGACCTGAAACAGATTAAAGGGTCGGTGCAAAGTTTCAGCCCAATAGCTTTAAAACTGAGAGACTAGTTTACATAGCAACAGACAGTCGGACAGACGAACAAACAGACGGACATGGCTAGATCGACTCGGCTGGTGATGCTGATCAAGAATATATATATACTTTATAGGGTTGGAGACGTCTCCTTCACTTCGTTATAAACTTCTAGTCAAAATTATAATACACTCTGCAAGGGTATAAAATGTGAAAATCTTTGCCATTTAATACGATGAGCCAACCGGCGAATACAAATATCAAGAGGCGAAGTTTGCATTGGGTAGGGTTTTGGGAGGTTTGTCGTCGGAGAAGTACTCCAACCAACTCTCTCACTCCTTGTAAGCCGACAGCAAATGAGTTATGAAGTGAGCTTAATGCCGGAGATTTTGTGGTATTTACCGCTAAAGTTTTACGACCCTAGCATCTTGAGCACCTGACGGACTTACGGATTTTTTAATGACAAAGCATTATAACTGCTTTTACGGGTGTTCGCAGTTGAAGATTTAATTTCTGAATATTTATACTGGCACTAAAACAAAGGCAAAAAAGCAACACGGAATCTTCAGGGTCAACGGGTCGTTGTTGTTCTCTTCTTACATCGGTCACCATTGCCATCGAAACAAGTAAGAAAGTTACAGTCGTGTTTCCCGACTGTTACAGACCCTGTACAAATTTGGTTATTAGCTAAATAAATCAACACCAAAAAAAATATATAAATATGTTGACATCGAGTCCGGTCTGGGATTCGAACCCAAGATATTCGCGCTTTTAGTCGAAAGTCGTAACCATTCGACCAAACAATACTTTTCAAATCTGCAGCTAATACAGTATAAATATGTTGAAGGCACACATTCATATATATATGAAGGAGGTAATGGCAGCTGCAGCGGCACTTCCGAGAAAAATCAACCACCGAACGCAAACGATTTACCGTTTGTTTGAACAAATAAACAGATTACTTGTGTTTAGCGCCTGTAAACTTTAAGTATTTATTGTGCGCTTTCTAATTAACCAATCTTGATGAAATTTTCAGGATCGGTAGAAATCTATGCTCCAATTGCATGTGTATTTTTTTTTTAATTTTAGCTGAAAAAAATTAACTTCATCTGCGTAATAATTTCGAGAATCTGCACTGTTAATAAGGTTCTTCTAGCTCTTACAGTTTCTGAGATCCGTTCGTTTATCCAGACGGACAGACGGACATGGCTATATCGACCCAGCTCGTCATGCTGATCAAGAATATATATACTTTGTGGGGTCTGCCACGCCTCCTTCTGCCTGTGACATACATTTGCACAACTTAATATACCCTTTACCCTTTGGGTACTGGGTCTAACAACCCTAAAACCTATACGGAAAGCCTAGATTAGGACAATTAGATTATATCAATAGCAGCATTGCCAACTTCATTAGACAAAGGCATAATTATGCAATAAGCAACCCTCTCTGCTCAATCGCAACAAATATGCAGATGTTACCGTAAAATCGTTTACCGTTCTGCAGCCCCAATCCTATCAACCGTTAATGATAGAGCTCTGAATTATAGCAAAACACGCTACAAACTAAGTTCTTTCTTCTCGCTCTTATTTAGGTTCTTGTCCCTATATGAAGAGTTGACAGTGACCGTGGAATCTTTCAGAACAAGTTTAAATGAAACAGGTTTTATCAGGGCGAGAGCCAACCCCTGGGCAAGTTACACATCTCATTGATGTTACTGATGCATGCACTAGGGACTTCCCGAAAGGGAGGGAGTTCTCCAGCCGAGAGACATATTTTAAATTAGGCATGCAGCCTGAACAGCAATTGCATCAAACAACAATAACAAGAAAGCTATCCCCATTGGCGATCTGCAAGCATTGCATTCGATAAAAAGCTCAAGGGTGGCATTATGGCACTAGTTGTCTGGTCAGGTTCGGGCGAAGGGACTTGACCACAGAAAAAATAGGGATTCTGGTCCAGGTTGTTTACCAGAGGTCAGCATCCCAGTGATTAGGAGGTTATCCTTGAAACCTGTATAAATTCAATGACCTAATCACAGGGAGAATTTAAGTTAAGAGCAAAACAAAGATTTACTAAGTCTAAATCTAATGAGTATGCAGGGGGTATAAATTCCAAAAGAAGTTTGCAACATTGTGAGGGAGACATTTTAAATGAAGTATATAAAGTGTTTATTATTGATCAGCACCAGCAGCCGAGTACATGTTCGTCTGAGTGCCCGTGTGTATGTTTAGTTTTTTCAAATATATGTAGAGATGTCGTGTACTCCACAAAGTATATATATTTTTGATAAGCATGACGAGCTGAGTCGATAAAGCCATGTCAGAAACTGTAAGAGCTAGAGGAACCATATTGACAGTGTAGATTCTCCTAATACTGACTAAGATTATGTTTATTTTTGGACCCTGTACACAAAGGGTAAAGGGTATATTAAGTTTGTGCAAATGTATGTAACAGGCAGAAGGAGGCGTGGCAGACCCCACAAAGTATATATATTCTTAATCAGCATGACGAGCTGAGTCGATATAGCCATGTCCGTCTGTACGTCCGTTCGTCCGTCCATCCGGATGAATACACGAAACTCAGCAACTGTAAGAGCTAGAGGAACCGTATTACAAGTGTACATTCTCCTAATACTGAGTCAATTAGAGTTTACTTTTTTAAGGCGGCGCCACGCCCACCGCCCCCGCAATTTGTATTTGAATTATTGCACTGTCCTGCACTGTACAATTTTCAAGCTAAAAATTTTTTTTAAAATACACATGCAATTAGAGCATAGATTTCTACCGATCCTGAAAATTTCATCAAGATTGGTTAATTAGAAAGCGCACAATAAATACCTTAAGTTTACAGGCGCTAAACACAAGTAATCTGTTTATTTGTTCAAACAAACGGTAAATCGCTTGCGTTCGGTGGTTGATTTTTCTCGGAAGTGCCGCTGCAGCTGCGCTGCCACTACCTTCATACACTGCTGGTCTTGGGTTAGACGCACTCAGTTTTCCACATAAATTTGTTATATATTTTTTATTTTAATGATTATTGAAAAAAAGTTAATATGCAAAAACCTTGGTTATTTAATAATACTTCAATTATAATATTCAAAATATAAAAATATAACATAAGTTGTGTTTTCAAACATTTTCTTCAAGCAACTTAAAATAAGGCACATTTTTCTTGGTCAATAGGTTAGACGCACTTAGACATAATATTTATTTAAAAAAAAAGTAACTTATTTTTAACTTAAATTTGTAGTTGGTGTTAATATTTGATTTATTAGAAATAAAAAAAACATTTCAGTAATGAGAACTGCCTCCCTGGTTAGTAATAACTTCATATATCCGGTCCCTCATATATAATATGTTTTTCAACGAAATCTTGCTCCAAGCACGTTTAATAGCTGCAGTTAATGTTTCCTTATCTTCATATTGCTTTCCTCCTTCGTAATCCTTCCGCGTTAGCCAGCCCCAAACATTTTCAATTACGTTAAGATCTGGAGAATATTGTGGCCAGGTCATGATATTAACGTTTTGACTCGAAATAAACGACTTTACTACCCGAGCGTTATGAATAGGATTTTTGTCTTGTTGAAAAATCCAAGGAATTGGTCCAAAGAGATCATTTAATTTTGGAAATACGAACTCCAACAATATTTTGAAGCGATCGCTCTTCATCTTCTGATCGATACAAATCAAGTCAATTGTTCCATAAAACGTGATGGCACCCCACACCATTACTCCACCTTCTCGGCTGTGGTGGCGACTTAAATATAGCTCATATTTTCGCAAATCGTGATAATAATATTGAAAGCCATCGGGGCCATCTAAGTTAAAACGTTTTTCATCAGTAAAAACAACAGAACGCCAATCATTAAGCCGAGTGTCAGATTGAACATTCCACGTCATGTATTCTTTCGCGAACCGAAGCCGATTTTCTTTGCGTATTGCATTCAGAGGAGGTTTTTTCTTGATTTTTAGACGCTATAGGTGTTCTGCATTTCTGATTTTACGCTGAACAGTTGAAAGGCTTGCTTTTACTCCGGCTAATTCCTTAATCTTAGCTGTGGACTTAATCGAATTTGATGCAATTCTAACAGTTTTGCCTACTGCTTGTTCAGATAGTGCTCTTTTTTTTCCTTTGAAGTTTTTTCCATATTCCTCTGGATCTTTTAAATATCTATCAACAGTTCTGGAGCTGCAATTTATCTTTTTGACAATGTTTCGATTGGACAGTCCTTGCAAGTGAAACAAGTAAGAACGTTACAGTCGAGTTTCCCGACTGTTACAGACCCTGTACAAATTTGGTTATAAGCAAAAAAAATATAAAAAAACAAGTGAGAACGTTACAGTCGAGTTTCCCGACTGTTACAGACCCTGTAAAAATTTGGTTATAAACAAAAAAAAAAATATATATATATATACATATATATATATTCACACCGAGAGTCCGGTCTGGGATTCGATCTTCGCGTTTTAAGTCGATCGTCGTAACAATTCGACAAACCCAAACTTTTTGAACCGACAGCTAATACAGTATAAATATATTGAAGACGCACATTCATACATATGTATATGAAGGTAGTGGCAGCGCAGCTTCAGCGGCACTTCCGAGAAAAATCAACCACCGAACGCAAGCGATTTACCGTTTGTTTGCGCAAATAAACAGATTTTTTGTGTTTAGCGCCTGTAAACTTTAGGTATTTATTGTGCGCTTTCTAATTAACCAATCTTGATGAAATTTTCAGGATCGGTAGAAATCTATGCTCCAATTGCATGTGTACTTTTAAAAAAATTTTAGCTTGAAAATTGTGCAGTGCAGGGCAGTGCAAATATTCAAATACAAATTGCGGGGGCGGTGGGCGTGGCACCGACTTAAAAAAATAAACTCTAATTTACTCAGTATTAGAAGAATCTACACTGGTAATACGGTTTTTCTAGCTCTTACAGTTGCTGAGATCCGTGTGTTCATCCGGACGGACGGACGGACGGACAGACGGACAGACGCACATGGCTATATCGACTCAGCTAGTCATGCTGATCAAGAATATATATACTTTGTGGAGTCTGCCACGCCTCCTTCTGCCTGTTACATACATTTGCACAAACTAATATACCCTTTACCCTTTGGGTACAGGGTCTAAAAATATATAACAAATTCGTGTGGAAAACTGAGTGCGTCTAACCCAAGACCAGCAGTGTATACATATGTAAGAATGTGCGTCTTCAGTATATTTATACTGTATTAGCTGCCGGCTTAAAAAGTTTGGGTTTGTCGACGTTCGACTTAAAACGCGAAGATCTTGGGTTCGAATCCCAGACCGGACCGGACTCGGTGTGAATATGTATATATATATTTTTTTTTTAATTTTTTTTGCTTATAATCAAATTTGTACAGGGTCTGTAACAGTCGGGAAACTCGACTGTAACGTTCTTACTTGTTTTGTTTGGGGCTACGTTTTTATAATTTAACCGCTTTTACAAACGGAATTGGAGTATGAATTTCCGATCCTCAAAATTTCATTAAGTTTGGTGCAAAAATATCCGCTGGCAACAAGCTATCTGTTTATTTGGTCAAATAAATTTGGCTTGGTGTCGGGTTCGACTCATCGACCCCATAAAGAGTATATATTCTTGACCAGCATGAACAGCCGAGTCGATCTAGCCATGTCCGTTTGTCTCGGTTTTGATACTATCGGCTGAAACTTTTCGCAGTCGGAACGCCCGAAATCGGAAAACTATATCACATAGCTGCATAGCTGTTTTTAAAGATAATTAATTATTGGTAAATATATATTTTTAGACGCTGTACCCAAAGGTTTAAGGGGATATTAAGTTTGTGCAAATGTATGTAACAGGCAGAAGGCGTGGCAGACCCCATCAAGTATATATAGAAAAATTAACCCGCGATCCTTTGGGTACAGGGTATAATAAACTTTAACTGAGTCAGTATTAAGATAATCTGCACTGGTATTATGGTTTCTCTATCTCTTACAGTTTCTGAGATCTCTTCGTTCATCCAGACGGACGGACGGAAAGATGGATATGGCTATATCGACTCATCTCGTCCTGCTAAACAAGAATATATATTCTTCATAATACGTAATACTGACGCAGTTAAAGTTTATTATACCCTGTACCCAAAGGGTTGAGGGTTGATTTTTCTAGGAAGTGCCGCTGAGAACGCACTACCTTCATATACGAGGTCTGTTTAAAAAGTATCGCGAATTTTGAATATTCGCGGGTTACGTATATTATAATTTCGATTTTTTTGTGGCGTTATGTTGGTACACATGTCTCTCACTTATGCCGACAAGCTCGGCCATTTTGAATGTTCACTTAATTGTTGACAGCTGCTTTGCTTGCACGTGTTTTGTATCGTCTTCGATTTTTACCTATTCAAAAAAATGGATCAAAAAACCTGTATCAAATTTTGTGAGAAAAACGAAATTAAGTGCGCGGATGCATTCCGAATGTTGACTGTGGCATACGGAGAAGCTACCTTGGACCGAAGCAACGTTTATCGGTGGTACAAAATGTTCTCAGAAGGCCGAAAGGATGTGAACGACGAAGAGCGTACCGGACGCCCGAGCACCTCAACAACAGACGAAAAAATTAATGAAGTGGAGAAAATGGTATTGGCTAATCGTCGAATCACCGTTAGAGAAGTTGCTGAGGACCTAAACATATCGATTGATTCGTGCCATTCGATTTTGATCAATGATTTGGGCATGAGTCGGGTCGCCGCGAAATTTGTACCAAAATTGCTCAATTGCGACCAAAAACAGCATCGCATGAACATTGCTAATGAGATGTTAAACTCTGTCCGCGACGACCCAAACTTGCTCCAGAGGGTCATAACTGGTGACGAATCGTGGGTTTACGGTTATGACGTGGAAACCAAAGTTCAATCATCTCAATGGAAGCTGCCGCACGAACCAAGACCGAAAAAAGCACGCCAAGTTCGGTCGAATGTGAAAGTTTTGCTGACAGTTTTCTTCGATTGCAGGGGCGTGGTGCATCATGAGTTCTTGCCACAGGGAAGAACGGTCAATAAGGAATATTACCTGCAAGTTATGCGCAATTTGCGCGAAGCAATCCGCCAGAAACGGCCGGATTTGTGGAAGAACAAAAATTGGCTTTTGCACCACGATAACGCACCTGCTCACACATCGTTGCTTGTGCGCGACTTTTTGGCCAAAAACAACACACTAATGATGCCGCAGCCACCGTATTCCCCAGATCTGGCCCCCTGTGACTTTTTCTTGTTCCCTAAACTGAAGAGGCCCATGAAAGGACGACGTTACGTTACGCTTAACGAGATAAAGACGGCATCAAAGGAAGAGCTGAACAAGATTAAAAAAAACGAATTTTTGAAGTGCTTCGAAGATTGGAAAAACCGTTGGCACAAGTGTATAATATCTAATGGGGATTATTTTAAAGGGGACAACATAGATATTCATAAATAAATAAATAACTTTTGAAAAAACACAAAATTCGCGATACTTTTTGAACAGCCCTCGTACATGTGTATGAATGTGCGCCTTCAATATATTTATGCTGTATTAGCTACTCGGTTCGAAACGTATATGCTGGTGCACTAGTAGGACGTCTGACTAGCAACACGAATGTCACAGTCTCGGTATTTTTTTTTGTTTGGTTTTGATTTATTTTGCTTATAACCAAATTGGTACAGGGTCTTTAACAGTCGGGAAACTCGACTGTAACGTTCTTACTTGTTTTTTTTGTCGATTCCACGCCCACCGCCCCCTCAATTGGTATTTTAATGTATGCCCAGCAAACAGCTAGAGACTTCAGCACTTTTTTACTCAATTGGAGCATACATTTCTACCGATCCTGGAAATGTCATTAAGTTTGGTTAATTAGAAAGCGCACAAAAAATATGCAAAGTTTACAGCCGCTAAGAACAAGCTATCTGTTTATTTGCTCAACTAAATGTTAAATCGCTTGCGGGCGTGGGTTGATTTTTCTAGGAAATTACGCTGAGAACGCACTACCTTTATATACATAAGTATGAATGTACGCATTCAATACATTTTTCAATACATTTATAAGTGAGGGAACATTATATTTCAAATGGATTGGATATCATTTAAAATATTTTGTATTGGTATGTGCTTTTTTTCTTCTCGGTCAACTCAAGCAGAATAATAACCGATATATATTATGCTTCTACTGCCTCTAAAAATTAACTAAAATACTGGATCGACTTAATCGGCGTTCTTACATTTGTGTTAATTGATATTATACAATTGTATGTATTAAAAAACCTATTTATATCAATAAAAACAAGAAAGGAAGGCTAGCTTCGGTAACCGAAGCTTAGAATACCCTTGCAGACAAATTGCCTTTAAACTGTTTGATCTTTTGTATGGCAGCTATAGGATATAGTGATCCGATCTTCGGTTTTAAATTCCCAAAACGGCTTTAATGTCTATGAAAACTATTTCTCAAGAATGAGTAAATTGTCTTGAAAAACACCAGAGTTATGCTCATTGAGCCATTTTCTCCCATCGTTCCTATTGCAGCTGTAGGATATAGTGGTCCCATTTTGATTAAACTTTCAACCTTAAAATAGACATTAAATAGAGTTTCCTAAGAATATTTGTATTCGCCGGTTGGCTCATCGTATTAAATGACAAATATTTTCACTTTTTATACCCTTGCAGAGGGTAATTTTGACCAGAAGTTAATAACGAAGTGAAGGAGACGTTTCCGACCCTATAAATTATATATATTCTTGATCAGCATCACCAGCCGAGTCGATCTAGCCATGTCCGTCTGTCGGTTGCTATGTAAACTAGTCCCTTAATATAACTTCCTGAACGTTTCATCAAAATCGGACCACTATATCCTATAGCTGCCATAGGAACGATGGGAGAAAATGGGACATTGAGCATAACTCTGGAGTTTTTCAAGACAATTTATTCATTCTTGAGAAATACAGTTTTCATAGACATTAAAGCCGTTTTAGAAAATTAAAAACCAAAGATCGAATCACTATATTCTAAAGCTGATTGGTCTGCAAGGGTATTCTAGCCTACCTTTCTTGTTTTATACTTTTATTAATTTATCTTAAGGCCGAGTTCAGGGGGCCGACTTTGGGAGTACTTGCAGATTTTTCGCGAATTAATTATTTATCTTTATAAATAATATAAATAACTGAGATATGTTCAATGCCTGAGTATATTAGCAATAAATTATAATAGTCCGAATTCTATGGGACTTTCAGGATCAGTCAAATTAGTCGATAAACGGTAATTCCTAAGAAAACAAGAAATGAAAGCTAGTCTCGGAGCTTAGAATACCCTTGTAGATCACTTCTCCTCAAAGCGTTTGATCGTTTGCATTGTATTTATGGCCCTTTTTTTCAATCCTATGTTCCTATGTCAGGCATTTGGTGAAATGTTTCGCCTCCGGATGTTCCCACAGTCTCAGTTTGAACTTTCAGCCCAATAGCTTTAAAACTAAGACTGCAACTAGTCGTTTGTGTGGAAAAGAGAGACGGTTGCCAGACAAAAGCCACTGGCCCGATAAGCGTCAGTCTGTCTTTTCCTGACTGAGGCCAATTATAAGTAGGATAGATTGCACTAATCGTGAAAGGCATAAATAACTCTGTTTGAGAATAGGTTTTATAGCAGGTGTTGAAACGCCACTTCGCATCTATTGACACTTTCAACTGGTTTGGTTTTAATCCTTTGGTAATCCATACCGATATCGCTATGACGTGAACTCAAAGTTGTGCCTAAAAAAAGTAACTAGCACGTATAAAGTTAAATTGTAGTCGCTCTCGATTACAGAATGTCGCCAATAGCGACCCCAACAGACAGACCGTATCCTGGGCTGAATCCGATTCAGAGATCCATTTTATTAAAAAAAAAACAAGTATGAACGTTACAGTCGAGTTTCCCGACTGTTACAGACCCTGTACAAATTTGGATATAAGCAAAATAAATCAAAACAAAAAAAATATATATTCACACCGAGTCCGGTCTGGGATTCGAACCCAAGATCTTCGCGTTTTAAGTCGAACGTCGTAACCATTCGACAAACCCAAGCTTTTTAAACCGGCAGCTAATACAGTTTAAATATATTGAGATAAACCACCCCTGTTTAAACGTTTTTAGACCCTGTACCCAAAGGGTAAAGGGTATAAGTTTTTGCAAATGTATGTAACAGGCAGAAGGAGGCGTGGCAGACCCCACAAAGAATATATATTCTTGATCACCATGACGAGCTGAGTCGATATAGCCATGTCCGTCTGGGTAAACGAACGGATCTCAGAAACTGTAAGAGCTAGAAGAACCTTATTAACAGTGCAGATTCTCGTAATTATTACGCAGATGAAGTTTATTTTTTTTTAGGTGCCACGCCCACCGCCCCGCAATTCGTATTTTTATTTTTGCACTGCCCTGCACTGCGCAATTTTCAAGCTAATTTTTTTTTTTAAATACACATGCAATTAGAGCATAGATTTCTACCGATCCTGAAAATTTCATCAAGATTGGTTAATTAGAAAGCGCACAAAAAATACCTAAAGTTTACAGGCGCTAACCACAAATAATCTGTTTATTATGCTCAAACAAACGGTAAATCGCTTGCGTTCGGTGGTTGATTTTTCTCGGATGTGCAGCTGCAGCTGCCACTACCTTCATATACATTTGTATGAATGTGTGCCTTCAATATGTTTATACTGTATTAGCTGCCGGTTCAAAAAGTTTCGGTTGGTCGAATGGCTACGACGTTCGACTGAAAGCGCGAAGATCTTGGGTTCAAATTCCAGACTCGGTGCAAAGTTTTTTTTTTTTTTTTTGGTTTCGATTTATTTTGTCTATAACCAAAATTGTACAGGATCTGTAACAGTCGGGAAACTCGACTGTAACGTTCTTACTTGTTTTGTTTTTGGTAAATGTTTTAAATTTTGTTAAATATAACATTTTTGATAATTAAATTTTTTGCAAAATATAAATGACTGGAATTATCTAAAATTTAGATAATTAATTTTAACCAAGAAGTAAAACTTTTTAAATTAAAAAACATACCCGATAGGTAATACCCAATACTTTAACCCTTTGGGAAAAACCTTTCTTGACCGTAAGCATTCCGAAATACCTGTGGTAACGCAATATTACATGTTTACCTGTGACCTAATTCTCAGGTTTTCTAAACAATTGGAATTTCCAATAAGTACCTGTTATTTTCTAATATTGCATATTTCGCATATTATACATATACACTATTCGGCATAATTATTTTGACGAAACTCTTTTTATACCCTTGCAGAGGCTATTATAATTTTGTCCAGAAGTTTGTAACGCAGTGAAGGAGACACTTCCGACCCTGTAAAGTATATATATTCTCGATCAGCATCACCAACCGAGTGGATCTAGCCATGTCCGTCTGTCCATCTGTCTGCCCGTCTGTCGGTTGCTATGTAAACTAGTCCCTCAGTTTTAAAGCTATCGGGCTGATACTTTGCACCTACCCTTCAATCTGTTGCAGGTTGTATATAAGTCGGAACGGCCGGAATCGGAAAAATACATCACATAGCTGCCATAGGAACGATTGGGAAAAAATGACAAAGTTTCGCCATTTTTAAAGATAATTTATTTATTTCTTGGAAAACTCTATTTAATAGCAATTTTAACTTATCCTAAAAGTTTTATCAAAATCAGACCACTATATCCTATAGCTGCCATAGGAACGATGTGAGAAAATGGGTCATTGAGCATAACTCTGGTGTTTTTCAAGACAATGAATTCATTCTTGAGAAAAACAGTTTCCATAGACATTAATGCCATTTTAGAAAATTAAAAACCAAAAATCGGATCGAACGGTTTAAAGGCAACTGGTCTGCAAGGGTATTCTAAGCTTTGGGTACCGAAGCTAGCCTTCCTTTCTTCATATACATATGTATGAATGTGTGCCTTCAATATATTTAAACTGTATTAGCTGCCGGTTTAAAAAGCTTGGGTTTGTCGAATGGTTACGACGTTCGACTTAAAACGCGAAGATCTTGGGTTCGAATCCCAGACCGGACTCAGTGTGAATATATGTTTTTTTTTTTGGTTTTTTTTTATTTTGCCTAAAACCAAATTTGTACAGGGTCTGTAACAGTCGGGAATCTCGACTGTAACGTTCTTACTTGTTTTAAGTTGGTGCCACCGCCACTGTATTAGCTGCCGGTTCAAAAAGTTTCGGTTGGTCGAATGGCTACGACGTTCGACTGAAAGCGCGAAGATCTTGGGTTCGAATTCCAGACTCGGTGTAAAGTTTTTTTTTTTTTTTTTGGTTTCGATTTATTTTGTCTATAACCAAAATTGTACAGGATCTGTAACAGTCGGGAAACTCGACTGTAACGTTCTTACTTGTTTTGTTTTTGGTAAATGTTTTAAATTTTGTTAAATATAACATTTTTGATAATTAAATTTTTTGCAAAATATAAATGACTGGAATTATCTAAAATTTAGATAATTAATTTTAACCAAGAAGTAAAACTTTTTAAATTAAAAAATGTATCAAACAAATGTACCACAATTATTGCAGTTAAAATAAAATAATATCTTTGAAAATGTACTATACTTTCCAAAAATTCGTTACTATGTTTACGGTAAAACCTGGATTATTTTGTAACACTTTACACTGCTTTATATAAATATTTTTACAATCAATATCGCTGAGTTATTTACAACACGTTGTCACTCTGTAACGTTAAATCACAGACTAATCCGAGGATTATGCTTTCCTTAAAATATTTAGGCACATACCCGATAGGTAATACCCAATACTTTAACCCTTTGGGAAAAACCTTTCTTGACCGTAAGCATTCCGAAATACCTGTGGTAACGCAATATTACATGTTTACCTGTGACCTAATTCTCAGGTTTTCTAAACAATTGGAATTTCCAATAAGTACCTGTTATTTTCTAATATTGCATATTTCGCATATTATACATATACACTATTCGGCATAATTATTTTGACGAAACTCTTTTTATACCCTTGCAGAGGCTATTATAATTTTGTCCAGAAGTTTGTAACGCAGTGAAGGAGACACTTCCGACCCTGTAAAGTATATATATTCTCGATCAGCATCACCAACCGAGTGGATCTAGCCATGTCCGTCTGTCCATCTGTCTG
>JAJJHY010010898.1:1148868-1227208 GCA_021224005.1 Drosophila setifemur
TCGAACGTCGTAACCATTCGACAAACCCAAACTTTTTGAACCGGCAGCTAATACAGTATAAATATATTGAAGACGCACATTCATACATATGTATATGAAGGTAGTGGCAGCGCAGCTGCAGCGGCACTTCCGAGAAAAATCAACCACCGAACGCAAGCGATTTACCGTTTCTTTGCGCAAATAAACAGATTTTTTGTGTTTAGCGCCTGTAAACTTTAGGTATTTATTGTGCGCTTTCTAATTAACCAATCTTGATGAAATTTTCAGGATCGGTAGAAATCTATGCTCCAATTGCATGTGTATTTTTAAAAAAAATTTAACTTGAAAATTGTGCAGTGCAGGGCAGTGCAAAAATTCAAATACAAATTTCGGGGGCGGTGGGCGTGGCACCGACTTAAAAAAATAAACTCTAATTTACTCAGTATTAGAAGAATCTACACTGGTAATGCGGTTCTTCTAGCTCTTACAGTTGCTGAGATCCGTGTGTTCATCCGGACGGACAGACGGACAGACGGACGGACGGACAGACGGACAGACGGACATGGCTATATCGACTCAGCTCGTCATGCTTATCAAGAATATATATACTCTGTGGGGTCTGCCAAGCCTCCTGCCTGTTACATACATT
This sequence comes from Drosophila setifemur, assembly GCA_021224005.1. Lineage (NCBI taxonomy): Eukaryota > Metazoa > Arthropoda > Insecta > Diptera > Drosophilidae > Drosophila > Drosophila setifemur. Next base: position 1,149,497 of record JAJJHY010010898.1, read on the forward strand.
TGCACAAACTTAATATACCCTTTACCCTTTGGGTACAGGGTCTAATCATTGAGTTGTATTAAGCCATTAAAAAGTTACATAAAAACTTGAACCATTTGTTTTTCGTCAAAATAATTATGCCGACTAGCGTATACCTGTTTTTGGGAAGATTCCGCAACGTTCCGTTATTACGCGTGCAAAGGACCTTTGTACCTGCCGGTAAGTTCCATTAAGTATGATTTTAGTTTTAAAGTAAAATTTCAGCGCGATAGCTCAAAAACTGAGAGACAAGATTACATAGCTACCGACAGACGGACAGACGGATTATAATTTTGACCAGAAGTTTGTAACGCAGTGAAGGAGACATTTCCGACCATATAAATTATATATATTCTTGATCAGTATCACCAGCCGAGTTGATCTAGCCATGTCCGTCTGTCTGTCTGTCCGTCTGTCGGTTGCTATGTAAGCTAGTCTCCCAGTTTTAAAGCTATCGGGCTGAAACTTTGCACCGACCCTTCAATCTGATGCAGGTAGTATATAAGTCGGAACGACCGGAATCTGAATACTTCCACCCATTGCTGCCATGGGAGCGATTGGGAAAAAGAGCCATAAATTCGCCATTTTTTAAGATAACCATTTCGTTCTTAAAAAATCAATTTGTTATGAATATTTTAACGTATCCTGAAAGTTTTATCAAAATCGGACCACTATATCCTATAGGTGTTGATCCTATGACGGGAGAAAATGGGTCATTGAGCATAACTCTGGTGTTTTTCAATACAATTAATTCATTCTTGAAAAATACAGTTTTCAAAGACATTAAAGCCGTGTTACAAAATTAAAAACCAAAAATCGGATCACTATATCCTATAGCTGCCATACAATCGATTGAACAAATGAGGAGTGTAAAATTGTAAAAAGTAATGCAGCCGGTAACTCAGGCGACATCATAAATTATCATTAGTAGCACTCACATTCGCATCCCGTGGAAAAACGATTGCGAGTGAAATGTTTAAAATAATAAAGCCACTATCGTATAATGGTTAGTAAAGGAATTTAGATTGTCCGGGATTCCGCTTGATTTTAGTAACATTTGTAAAACAAATCTTACCCGCTCCGCTTTCTCAGACCGAATACCCGCAAATTATTTGGGAAAAATTTTTCGGTCACGATGTTAATATATGTTCGCAAATATGTTAACTTCAAGGCAAACTCAATTTGCTGACTGTTACCCGTGATTTAATGCTATTGCTGCTATCGATTGGATTTATACTGCAAAATTATGTTTTTCAAAAAATAAAAGTGACAATAATTTTCTTTCATACTTTATGGCTCTTTGGAAGCTTCGGTAAAATATATTAAAGAGATTTCCAGTGTTCCCAGCTCGTTCACTGTCGAAACTCAATTTCAATCCCTATGATATGATTAATTTCACTTTCACATTAACTTTAAACTTTCCCATTGTAATTGATGGCGCCATCAGCAGATTTCGCTTTTTGCTGACACCTGTTGAGCTTAGCAATCAAGATAACCAAGGCGATTCCTTGGCGACGTAATGGCCACCCTGTATAACCCAAGCCAATCCACTCTACATTCTCAGAGCTTCAACCATTGGGTGCACGTATTCTGTTGGTCAATACTTCGCTTTTGTTTCTGTTATTTGCTTTGAAGCATCCTCTCCCCTCCCCTTTTTCCGGAAGCTGTACAAATGTAAGCATAATAAACCAATTTTTACAAATTTTTTTTCAATTTGATTAGATGCATTTAAGCAGCAGCTTGAGGGTTCAAGTGCCAGGGGTGACAGCAGCCAATCTCTGCAAAGTATACTCTGCGAACTAAGGTCTCATGCTATACAACTACCTATCCTGTCCCTTAGATGTTTGCCTTCCGCTCGCCGGGAGCTTTATAAATTGTTCAATCTACTTGTTTGGCTGTGCTAATTCCCGAAAATTCTGCGTAAGTTTGCTCGAGCGCAGAAAAAAGTTTATAAAACAAGTGACCTGACCGCTCAACTTTTCACAGTTCAGCGCCCAAACTTAAAATGCATCTTTCTGTTTAACTTTCTTCCCGTCATAGAGACTTATCAGTAAAGAGATTTCCATTAACACATTTTGTGCAATACATTTTGCCGACCCTTTAATCCCGTCCACACGAAGCTGCTTATTTCCAAATTAGGGTGGCATTTCCGAGCCAAGTGCCCGGTATTGAGAGTTAAAATTCAGGCTTCGGGAGCTGGTGGAAGGACTTTGTGACTCTCATTAATAGCATTTAGCACAATTGCATCAACCCTTCGACGCACAAATTGCATTTATGATAACTGATAAGCGGAGGTAAAAAAGCATGGCAGGAAAACTGTGGAAACCAACATTGGGCCAGCCGGAGTTCCCTTGCATATGCATCCTCGTCAGAAGCTTTGTCGGCGATCCCCACTTCAATTTAATGTTCAGTATTTGCAATCAATTTAATTTTAATGGCAGAAGCGGAAAGATGAGTGGACTCCACTTCTGACGATAGGCTGGATTTTGTGTAAATATGCAAATCGAAAATGTAAATTAGTAGAATTTTATCCCAATATTTACTATAGCAGCTATGAGATGTAATGCTCGAATTGCTTTCGGAATACTACTAGCATACATAACAACCGACAGGCAGGCCGAAATGTGTTGATTGATTCGGCTGGTGACGCTGCTCGTTAACTGTGCTGCAAAATATCGGAGAAAATTATTATAAATAGTAAAATATTACAACATAATGTCTAATTTATAAAAATACGGAATTTCATTTTTTTTAAGTTTTTTTTAAAACCGATTGCATTGATGTCAGTAAGAAAATGTTGTTGTTAAATGAATCTACTGAATCCAAATAATCTATATCCATGACTTTTAGATTGGATCTCAAATTTTTTATCAAGACATTAATCCAAGGTGTTCACTTATGTTCTCTTAACCTCGTGTCCCTTGGTTGTCATTTTTTATACTTCTTCAAATCCATATGCGACATTCCGCACAAACACGCGTGCAAAAGGATCATTGCAATTTTATATCCGAACATTTTCCTTTGATGTTTCCCAGTGAAACGATCTAGACATCCATCGAAAAAGCTCTTGATAAAAATGGAAAAAAAAAACAAAATAACTCATATACGAGTATTTTTAAATTTAAATAAACAAAAACACGCGTACAACTCAAAAGTGATGTTGATGCAGCTGCAACCCTTCATTAATGCCATCAATAATTTTTAATTTGATCCGATCGTTCTTATTAAATCTATAGGATGAAGTAGGTAGCACAAACTTACAGCAATATACGTACATATTTACATACGAGTATCTTTAAACTGAAAGACAGCTTGGCTTAAAAACAGGCGGAAACAAGCGATGATGGAGAGATCGATTCGCAAGAATATACATAGATATGAAAGAAATAACTTCCAATATCTGAATAAAAGTTTTAATTTGGTTAAAGTTTTTCTAGTCAAAACATTTTCACTATTAGAATCCTCGTAATAATTAAGTTCTATCGACATAAATAAACATAGGTTCGATGTAATTAAAAACATGAAAGAAAGGCAAGCGAAGCTTACAATACCCGTGCAGACCAGTTTCCTTCAAGACGTTCGATCGTTAGTACGCTATAGGATATAGATATCCCATTTATATACCCTTGCAGAGGGTATTATAATTTTGACGGGAAGTTTGTAACGCAGTAGAGGAGACATTTCCGACCCTATTAAGTATATATATTCTTGATCAGCTTCACCAACCGAGACGATATAGCCGTGTCCGTCTGTCTGTCCGTCTGTCGGTTGCTAAAACTTTGCTAAAACTTTGCATCAACCCTTTAATCTGTTGCAGGTAGTATATACGTCGGAACGGCCGGAATCGGAACACCACATCACACAGCTGCTATAGGAACGATTGGGGAAAAATGAAAAAATTTCTCCATTTTTAAAAATATTGTATTTATTTCTTGGGAAACTCGGATCACTATATCCTATAGCTGCCATACAAACGATCGAACGGTTTGTAGGCAACTGGTCTGCAAGGGTATTCTAAGCTTCGGGTACCGAAGCTAGCCTTCCTTTCTTGTTTGTTAATAGATTTAAATGTCTTTATTGTCTATGAAAACTATATATATATATCCAAGAATGAATTAATTGTCCTAAAAAAAACAGAGTTATGCTCAATGACCCATTACTCAGATCGTTCCTATGGCAGCTATAGGATATAGTAGTAATATAAAGTATGATCCTCGAATCCTAGAAAGTCGACATTTGTACATATTCACTGCATTGTAAGCAGTAATCCCAGGAAATATACATAAAAGATTTGGAATGCCTCGACTTCTGAATCCTGCCATTTCCAACCCTTTCGTTATGTGCGCAGTGAAAATCAATCTCGATGCGGCTCCATGTTCGTGGGTTTTTAGACCCTGTACCCAAAGGTCAGAGGGTATATTAAATTTGTGCAAATGTATGTTACAGGCAGAAGGAGGCGTGGTAGATCAGCATGATGAGCTTAGTCGATATAGCCATGTCCGTCCGGATGAACGAACGGATCTCAGCAACTGTAAGAGCTAGAGAAACCATATTACCAGAGTAGATTCTCCTAATACTGACGCAACTGAAGCTTTTTTTTCGGTGCCACGCCAACCGTATTGTAATGTTTGCACTGCACTGCACAATTTTCAAGCTAAAATTTTTTAAAAATTTACATGCAATTGGATCATGGATTTCTACCGATCCTGAAAATTTCAAAATTTAATTAGAAAGCGCACAATAAATACTAAAAGTTTACAGGATATAACAACAAGCAATCTGTTTATTTGCTCAAATAAACGGTAAATCGCTTGCGGGGGTTGATTTGCCTTCAATATATTTATACTGTATTAGCTACTCGAACCTCTGGCTGATAACACGGAGGTCTCAGGTTCGAACCCAAGACCAGACTCGGTATTTTTTTGTTTTGATTTATTTAGATTATAACCAGGGTTATACACAGGGTCTTTAACATTCGGGAAACTGGACTGTAACGTTCTTACTTGTTTTTATGCGCTCCGAGAACACTTTGCCTCTAACATTGTGCGTCTGTTATGGTTCTCGTTGCTCAGCTCTGTGTATTGTTATGTTCATTTCTGATAATACCCAATACCATTGTTATTGTTGCAGGCAAAGCGAAATAGAGAACAAGTCAGTGAGTGGCACGAGCACAGATCTTCATATTTGCTGATTTGTGCGCGTGCCGACGGCTCAGAGTGTCCCAGCTTCCTTCACCCTTCAACAGCCCCTGGCTATTGCACAGAAATAGTGCGGATATTCTTTTGTATGCTCACAAAGGCGTCATGTTCTTTATAGGTACACGTTCGGGGCATCAATTTTTAGTTCGCCCCCCACAGAAATGTAGACCGTCTCCTTACCACCCCATGTGCTGTAAAATTAAAAGTGTTTCGACTATGTATGTTGTTGTGTTTCCTTTTGCAGGATCGGCCGGAATCAGAACACTACATCACATAGCTGCCATAGGAACGGTTGGGAAAAGTATCATAAATTCGCCGATTTTAGAGATAATTAATTTTGTCTTCAGACAGGATTATTTAATGAATATTTTAAATCTATCCTGAAAGTATTATTAAACTCAGACCACTATATCCAATAGCTGTCATATGAACGATGTAAGAAAGTGGGTCATTGAGCATAACTTTGCTGTTTTTGAAGATAATTAATTCATTCTTGAGATATACAGTTTTCATAGACATTAAACCCGTTTTAGAAAGTTAAAAACCAAAAATCGGATCACTATATCCTATAGCTTCCATACAAACGACCGAACGGTTTGAAGGCAACTAGCTGGTCTGCAAGGGTATTATAAGCTTCGGGTCCCGAAGCTTGCCTCCAGTTATAGGATATATAGTAGTCCGTTTTTGATGATACTTTCAGGATATATAAAAAAATCATTAATAGAGTTTCCTAAAAAATAAATTAATTATCTTTAAAAATGGCGAATTTATTGCACTTTTTCCCAATGTTTCCTATGACAGCTATGCGATGTTCCGGCAGTTCCGAATTATATACTACCTGCAACAGATAGAACATTACAGTCATATACATTTCGAAGAACGTAGCTAATACAGTATACATATATTAAAGGCGCACATTCACATGTATATGAAGTTAATGCGTTCTCAGCTTGAAAATTGCGTAGTGCAGAGCAATGCAAGCATTAATATACAAATTGAGGGGGTAGAAGCTTAGAATTCCCTTGCAGACCAGTTGCCTTCAAACAGTTCGTTAGTTTGTATGGCGGCTATAGGATATAATGAATTAATTATATTGATATACACCAGAGTTATGGTCAATGACCCATTTTCTCCCATCGTTATTAGGACACCAACATATGTAGTGGTATCGTGATATATATATATAGTGTTCCGATCTTAATAGAATAAATCAATTATCTTAAAAACTTGCGAATTTATGTACATTTTCCCAATCGTTCTTATTGCAGCTATGTAATGGTGATGTGATAACATATATACTACCTGCAATATAGCCCGATAGCTTTAAAACTGAAAGCTGAACTGAGACAAGTTTGCGTAGCCAACGGACAGACAGACGGACGCACATGGATAGATCGACTTAGCTGGGGGTGTTTATCAAGTTTTTAATAGAGTCGCGGATGTCTCCTTTGCTGCGTTACAAACTTCTGGTATAACAAACATCCAATATCCAATACCAATATATCCTGCAGCTTCTATTGCCCCTCCTCGTTGCAATGGATGCAATCATTTGTAATGCGCAATAAAGATCGCTTCTTAAAGTGATTTAGGCCGGCGAGGATATCTGAACAGTAAGGACTTCAAAATTTTTATTGATATTTTGATTTCTTTATGAGCTAGTCATACTGCTTGGGTAAATGTCTCCCATGTTTTTTCCCCCATACATGCATAGCTAATTTTACCGAACCCCCTGGCGATTCAACTTGTGAGTCCCCTGCTTTTTCAAAATCCGTCCCTCTTATAATGATAAATCATTTTTTAATTTCTCGCTTTCTTTTGTTCTGTTTTGGTAACCATATGGTTAGCTCATTTTTCTGACGCCTCTTGAGTTCAATCCCAAGGCTCCGAGATTCAGTTTCAAGATGAAACTTTTTCACCTTAGATCATTATTCGTGAATTTTAAGATCATCTCAAGATTGTTGCGAGTGCATTTTAATTGATACTTTAGCTCTTGTTAGAGACCATCGGCCTTCGCATATCTCAGCTACACAGTTTCACCGAAATATTTGGCGAAACGCATTTCTGAAAATTCATCAATCTTTATTTTTCTTCCATTTGGACGCTTTAGTGTTCCAAAGAGTTTATTACCTGCGGCGTTTTTAAATTTTCGATACCTGCGCCGCCTATTACGCGAAAGCAGGAGGGTTTTTACTGCGGTATGGGTGTAGCTCGGGCATGGGGTTTGGCTAATGTATGCATCCTGTCACCTGTCGCGACTTTGACTGCGGCTCGAGTTGGGGCTCGAGGTTCGGCTGATTTCGTGGGCCGTTAGTCGACCAATTGTAATTATTCAATACAGTTTACGTGCTTCGCATGCCGAACATCTCCCAACACCACGCCCTCTACCGGACCGGAATCGGACCTATACATAGCTGGCATAGGAACGTTTGGAAAAAAAGATCATAAATTCGAGATTTTTAAAGATAATTGATGGATTGATTTAAAAAACATTATTTAGCTGACACAGGAACGATGTGAGAAAATGGGTCATTGAACAGAGCTCTGGTGTTTTTCAAGACAATGAATTCGTTCTTGGAAAATGAGTTTTAAAGATATTAATGCCGTTTTATAAAATTAAAATCCAAAAATCGGATCACTATATCATATAAATGCCATACAAACGATCGAACGGCTTGAAAGCAACTGGTAATGGGTATTTTAAGCGTCGGGCCCCGAAACTAGCCTTCCTTTCTTGTTTTTAGTTTAAGTCACAAATGAAGTCTGTCTGTCATGTCTAGATCGACTCGTTGTCGCAATGCAGAAGACAAAAATGTGCAAATATCAGATATCTACCAACAATGTAAAAACAAACGTTTAAGCAGCAATATAATAAGCAAGGGATTGACTGTGATGGGTGTTAGTGCGTGTGGCAGAGGAACGGAGGTATGGATACCTCATACCTTTTACTACAGATGTTATGTCTTTATGTACACGTACGCAATGCAGCCGCAGCTGTAATTTTGTATTGCTGTATTTATATTTGTTCCCGGTCAACAAAGCGGTCTTTTCCCATCTTTTTCTTGCTTTATTTTTACGAGGTTTCGGGGATTCTAGAATCATTTTCAAATGATAATACATAATGTTTTACCTAACAAAAAACCGCAGATAAAACTTAACGGGAAAACTGTGTCAATCAAGTGTTTCGTCAGATAACTTGACATTTTTCATAAGTAATACATTTTAACTACTGAAGTAGCTATGGACAAACCACAGACTGTTCGGGTGCAACTAGTCGAACTGAAAAGAATTTCTGAGATTGGTATTTTTCACTAATAGACGAATTGTATCTTAAGCATTGGGTTATGAACATTTCAAATATTACTGATACAATGTGCCAAAGAAATTAATAATTGTTTATAGACTAACGAAGACATGCTAAAAACAAGTAAGAACGTAACAGTCGAGTTTCCCGAGTGTTAAAGACCCTATACCAATTTGGTTATAAGCAAAATAAATCAAAACAAAAACAAACAATTACGAACGTTACAGTCGAGTTTCCCGACTGTTACAGACCCTGTACAAATTTGGTTATAAGCAAAAAAAAACAAAAAGGAAGGCTAGCTTCGGTACCCGAAGCTTAGAATACCCTTGCAGACCAGTTGCTTTCAAACCGTTCGATCGTTTGTATGGCAGCTATAGGATATAGTATTCCGATTTTTGGGGTTTTTAATTTTCTAAAACGGCTTTAATGTCTATGGAAACTGTATTTCTCAAGAATGAATCAATTGGCTTGAAAAACACCAGAGTTATGCTCAATGACCCATTTTCTCCCATCGTTCCTATGGCAGCTATAGGATATAGTTGTCCGATTTTAATGAAACTTACAGTTTTCCAAGAAATAAATAAATTATCTTTAAAAATGGCGAATTTATTACCCCTTTTCCCAATCGTTCCTATGGCAGCTATGTCATGTAGTGTTCCGTTTCCGGCCGTTCCGACTTATATACTACCTGCAACAGATTGAAGGGTCGATGCAAAGTTTCAGCCCGATAGCTCAAAAATTGAGAGACTAGTTTACATAGCAACAGACAGACGGACAGACAGACGGACATGGCTAGATCGACTCGGCTGGTGATACTGATCAAGAATATATATACTTTATAGGGTCGGAAATGTCTCCTTCATTGCGTTGCAAACTTCTGGTCAAAATTATAATACCCTCTGCCAGGGTATTAAAAAAAAATATATATATATATATATATATATATATATATATATTCACACAGAGTCCGGTCTGGGATTCGAACCCAAGATCTTCGCGTTTTAAGTCGAACGTCGTAACCATTCGACAAACCCAAACTTTTTGAGCCGGCAGCTAATACAGTATAAATATATTGAAGACGCACATTCATACATATGTATATGAAGGTAGTGGCAGCGCAGCTGCAGCGGCACTTCCGACAAAAATCAACCACCGAACGCAAGCGATTTACCGATTGTAAACTTTAGGTATTTATTGTGCGCTTTCTAATTAACCAATCTTGATGAAATTTCCAGGATCGGTAGAAATCTATGCTCAAATTGCATGTGTATTTTTAAAAAAAATGTTAGCTTGAAAATTGTGCAGTGCAGGGCAGTGCAAAAATTCAAATGCAAATTGCGGGGGCGGTGGGCGTGGTGCCGACTTAAAAAAATAAACTCTAATTGACTCAGTATTAGGAGAATCTACACTGGTAATACGGTTCTTCTAGCTCTTACAGTTGCTGAGATCCGTGTGTTCATCCGGACGGACGGACGGACAGACGGACATGGCTATATCGATTCAGCTCGTGATGCTGATCAAGAATATATATACTTTGTGGGGTCTGCCACGCCTCCTTCTGCCTGTTACATACATTTGCACAAACTTAATATACCCTTTACCCTTTGGGTACAGGGTCTAAAAACAAGAAAGAAAGGCTAGCTTCGGTACCCGAAGCTTAGAATACCCTTGCAAACTAGTTGTTTTCAACCCGTTCATTCGTTTGTATGGCAGCTATAGGATATAGATCCGATTTTTCAGTTTTTAATTTTCTAAATCGGCTTTAATGTCTACGAAAACTGTATTTCTCTAAATGAATTATTGCCTTCAAAAACACCAGAGTTATGCTCAATGACCCATTTTCTCCCATCGTTCCTATGGCAGCTTTAGGATATATATATATATATATAGTAGTCCGATTTAGATATGTTAAAATAGTCAGTAAATAGAGTTTCCTAAAAAATAAATTTATTATCTTTAAAAATGGCGAATTAATAGCACATTTTCCCAATTGTTTCTATGTCGTGTTACGATTCCGTACCGACTTATATACTACCTGCAACAGATTGAAGGGTCGGTGCAAAGTTTCAGCCCGATAGTTTTAAAACTGAGAGACTAGTTTACATAGCAACCGACAAACGGACAGACAGACAGACGTACATGGCCAGATCGACTCGACTGGTGATGCTGATCAAGAATATATATACTTTATAGGGTCGGAGACGTCTTCTTCACTTCACTTCAAACTTCTGGTCAAAATTATAATATTCTCTGCAAGGGTATAAAAACACAGGGGCAGACAGACTCACTGACTAAACTATACGGGTTACATATTTTATAGAGTCGGAGATGTTTCTTTCACTGTATTGTAAAATTTTGGTCAAAATAATAATCCTTTTATTGCAAACTTGTATTATAGGTAAAATTAAATGGCCTCTGCTTGGGTATACGAACCCAAGAGGGTATACTTTATTCGGTTGCCATATCGTTCTTGCCTAGCTTTATCTTTCATCCACAGCAGACAGGAATAAACTCTAGATCACATTTAAGGCTCAAATTCCTCGTCCAAGTCAGGATCATCGGCAATGCAAAAGGCTGGCAAAACAAAATTGCTTGTGCAAACAGGGCTGAGCTGCAGCTTCATTAGCGAGGGTTGCTCAGGATAAATACCCCGCACATACATACGAGTATGCACGGCGAGCATATGCAAGCACCGGCGGTTTATTAATATTTTCCTTATTGTTTATCGCGTAAATATTGGGGTGGTGTAGGGAGTCTAGCCAGACAGGATTTTCATATGATGTTTGTGTTTACATATGTATGTATGTGTAATGCATGCACTCGTCCGAAAGACCTAATTTACTAAGCTCCACCCTGGTTTTATGTTTGTGTGTTGGGTTATTGCTTTGGTGGGGTATCAGGATTGTCTTTTCCTTAAGAGTAAATTCTGACTGACCCTTCTTTCTCTTGCAGGTAGTATATAAGTCGAATCGGTCGAGAACAGAACACTAAATCGCATAGCTGCCATAGGAACGATTGTGAAAAAGTGATTGTGAAATCTTTTAGAATAATTAATTTATTTATTTATTTAGTATCATCAAAATCGGACTATTATATCCTCTAGCTGCCATAGGAAGAAAAAATACAGTTTTCATATACATTAAAATTGTTTAAGAAAATTAAAAACCAAAATCGGAAAACTATATTCTATAGCTGATATACACGATCTAACGGTTTGAAGGCAACTGGTCTACAAGGGTATTCTAAGCTTTAGGCCCCGAAGCTAGTCTTCCTCTCTTGATTTCCTTAATATAAAAGATACCGTAATATATGTCAAACAATATAAATAAATATATTTCAGTTTAATAAAAATGTACTTGAAGATTAATATATGTTATTTGATTGTCAAAAATCATTGTAAAAGGAAAAGGAAAGAAATTCACCCATCATATATTTGTTAGATTCTAAAGTTTTTATACCCTTGCAGAGGGTATTATAATTTTGACCAGAAGTTTGTAACGCAGTGAAGGAGACGTCTCTGACCCTATAAAGTATATATATTCTTGATCAGCATCACCAGCCGAGTCGATATAGCCATGTCCGTCTGTCCGTCTGTCTGTCTGTCCGTCTGTCGGTTGCTATGTAAACTAGTCTCTCAGTTTTAAAGCTATCGGACTGAAACTTTGCACCAATCCTTCAATCTGTTGCAGGTAGTATATAAGTCGGAACGGCCGGAATCGCAACATTACATCACATAGCTGCCATAGGAACGATGTGAGAAATGGGGTCATTGAACATAACGCTGGTGTTTTCCAAGACAATGAATTCATTCTTGGAAAATGAGTTTTAAAGACATTAATGCCGTTTTATAAAATTAAAAAACCAAAAATCGGCTTTAAGGCAACTGGTCTGCAAGGGTATTCTAAGCTTCCTTCCTTTCATGTTTTTCAATTCTAAGCTAGCCTTCCTTTCATGTTTTTCAATACTAATTGCCGTTACATGCAAGCAAATTTGCATTTTACATATGTTTGTACATACGTATAGTGGTTCAATTTTGATGATACGTTCAGGATAGATTTACATAGTTACAAAAAGTGGTTTTCAAAGAAAAAATCTACAAAAAAAAAAATTCCGAACTTAATGTACTTTTTCCCAAACGTTCCTATGTCAGCTATGTGATGCAGTGTTCCGATTCCGGCCGTTCCGGCTTATATACTACCTGCAACAGATTGAAGGGTCGGTGCAAAGTTTCAGCTTGATAGCTTTAAAACTGAGACTAGTTTACATAGCAACCGACAAACGGACGGACGGACAGACCGACGGACGGACATGGCTATATCAACTCAGCTCATCATGCTGATCAAGAATATATACTTTGTGGGGTCTGGGGCTACGCCTCCTTCTGCCTGTAACATATGTTACATTTGCATTTACCCTTTGGGTACAGGGTATTATAGATATATCTATTTTTCTATTTATGAAGAAAAGCGGCCGATCTGTAAAACAGAACAGACAAACGAACGAAAGCCGTTTGTCAACTAATAGATTCACGTCCTAGCCATAGCACATGCGTAAGTCACACACTGACGCCTCCAAAATTGGACCCTATCTTGAGCTACATGCCCCGGCTGTCAGAAAAAGATTATAACGCCTGAAATTCGGCCGCACATTAATCAAAATTGACGCGCACCTAATAAGGATACATATAGATAGTGGGTGGAACCTTGAGCCTATTTTCGCTGGATCTTAATTTTGGAATATTGGATATCTAGTTGTGTGAAATAAATGTAGATGAATCAAATTTCATTAATAGCCAGTTGTTTAAGGTAAATGTTAGCATACAAAACTAAAACATTGTATTTGCATAGGATTGGCGGAAAAGCATTTGAGCCGATCTCACAAAAAAAGGGGGAATCGGTCCTATAATTTACGACTAACGCCGGAAGTCGAGTCAATTTATCGAATCATTTAATCGATTTTCCAGGCCCCCAATTACAACTAACTTAAGTACTTTTATTATTATTAACATTTTTAACAAATGTATTACACTTTTTTTCTTGCCGTGTAGGCCTACATATGTCCTGTATAAAATAAGTCAGCATGCTCTAATATTTTCAATGGATTTTCCGGCATAAGCGAATTTAGCAAAAAAGGTCCGAATGAAATACAAATAGAACCAAAAACTTTTTTATTAAAAACTTAATTTTGTTAAGATTAATGTTTTTGGGTTTTTATTATATTCAATAACAATGCATAACATCGAATCCTACAAAAAAATATTTATGGTTATGCGTCATGGAATGCATATTGGTATTGAACAGATAACAGTGAGCAAAAAGCAAATTTTAGAAGGTTAAACTTATGCTCAGGTGGGGTAAATCATCGATTGCTTAAATAAAACAAGTAAGAACGTTACAGTTGAGTTTCCCGACTGTTACAGACCCTGTACAAAATTGGTTATAAGCTAAAAAAAAAAAAATAATAATAAATATATATATATATATATATATATATTCACACCGAGTCCGGTCTGGGATTCGAGCCCAAGATCTTCGCGTTTTAAGTCGAACGTCGTAACCATTCGACAAGCCCGAGAAAAATCAACCACCGAACGCAAGCGATTTACCGTTTGTTTGCGCAAATAAACAGATTTTTTGTGTTTAGCGCCTGTAAGCTTTATGTATTTATTGTGCGCTTTCTAATTAACCAATCTTGATGAAATTTTCAGGATCGGTAGAAATCTATGCTCCAATTGCATGTGTATTTTTAAAAAAATTTTAGCTTGAAAATTGTGCAGTGCAGGGCAGTGCAAAAATTCAAATACAAATTGCGGGGGCGGTGGGCGTGGCACCGACTTAAAAAAATAAACTCTAATTTACTCAGTATTAGAAGAATCTACACTGGTAATACGGTTCTTCTAGCTCTTACAGTTGCTGAGATCCGTGTGTTCATCCGGACGGACGGACGGACAGACGGACAGACGGACATGGCTATATCGACTCAGCTCGTCATGCTGATCAAGAATATATATACTTTGTGGGGTCTGCCACGCCTCCTTCTGCCTGTTACATACATTTGCACAAACTTAATATACCCTTTACCCTTTGGGTACAGGGTCTAAAAAAAACGAATGCTATGTGACCACAGCCGTTTGTATACATATGTATGCATATATTTGTGAACGAAATAAACAGCTGTGACTTTATTTTATTAATTTTATATTTTGTAACACCCCCCTTTTGATCTATATAAACGCACTGAATAAAAATGAATACAAAATTCAAATTTGTTAATTTATTAGTATTTAATAATCTTGACTAGTATGTATGTTATTATGTTATGCCATTATGTATTATGAAACAAGAAAGGAAGGCTAGCTTCGGTACCGAAGCTTATAATACCCTTGCAGAACAGTTTCTTTCAAACCGTTCGATCGTTTGTATGGCAGCTATAGGATATAGTAATCCGATTCTTGGGTTTTTAATTTTCTAAAACGGATTCTATATCTATGGAAACTGTATTTCTCAAGAATGAATTAATTGTCTTGAAAAACTCCAGAGATATGCTCAATGACCCATTTTCTCCTATCGTTCCTATGGAAGCTATAGGATATAGTGGTCCGATTTGGATGAAATTTTAGGATATGTTAAAATAAATATTAAATAGAGTTAACCAAGAAATAAATAAAATATCTTTAAAAATGGCGAAATTTTGGCATTTTTTCCCAATCGTTCCTTTGGCAGCTATGTGATGTAGTGTTCCTATATCGGCCGTTTCGACTTATACCTGCAACAGATTGAAGGGTTGGTGCAAAGTTTCAGCCCGATAGCTTTAAAACTGAGAGACTAGTTTACATAGCAACCGACAGACGGGCAGACGGACAGACAGACAGACGGACAGAAAGACAGACGGACATGGCTAGATCGACTCGGCTGGTGATGCTGATCAAGAATATATATACTTTATAGGGTCGGAAATGTCTCCTTCACTGCGTTACAAACTTCTGGTCAAAATTATAATACCCTCTGCAAGGGTATAAAAACAATAAGAAAGGCTAGCCGGTACCCGAAGCTTAAAATACCCTTGCAGACCAGTTGCCTTTAATCTGTTTGATCATTTGTATGGCAACTATGGGATATAGTGATCCGATTTTTGATTTTTAATTTTCTAAACCGGCTTTGATGTCTATGAAAACTATATTTCTCAATAATGCATTAATTATCCTAAAAAAACACCAGATTTATGCTCAATGACCCATTTTCTATTCTGATGCATTCTGATGTAATAAGTTCATTTTAAGTTCTGTGGTCGACTTTAAGGCGACCCTATCGCTCTCATGAACAAGTCGATTTAACATCAAAATGGATTTTAAAAAGTTTTTTTCCTGTCTTTCTTTTTTGAAAACATAATATAATGCATTGCGAATCATTTTATTTAAGCAATCGATGATTTACCCCACCTGAGCATAAGTTTTACCTTCTAAAATTAGCTTTTTGCTCACTGTTATCTGTTCAATACAAATATGCATTCCACGACGCATAACCATAAATATTT
Organism: Drosophila setifemur; assembly: GCA_021224005.1. Taxonomy (NCBI): domain Eukaryota; kingdom Metazoa; phylum Arthropoda; class Insecta; order Diptera; family Drosophilidae; genus Drosophila; species Drosophila setifemur. The sequence continues at coordinate 1,165,547 of JAJJHY010010898.1, forward strand.
TTTGCAGGATTCGATGTTATGCATTATTATTAAATATAATAAAAAACAAAAATATCAAAAAGCAAAAGAAAAACTAAAACTTGATAGTTTTAGTTTTTGTTTTGCTTTTTGATATTTAAAAAAAAAAAAAATTAGTTTTTTATAATAACAAATTTTTGGTGATATTTGCCTACATGCATACATAATTTAAAAACATAAAAACATAAAACAATAAAGTCCAAAATACCAAATGGTGCTATTATTTTTGCCGCAAGTGTACATGCCAATCTATTTTTATTATGTTTTAAGGTGCTCTAGGAACATTAATGTTTCTTGTACCCAATAGTAAATTAACCTGCAACAAGAAAGGAAGGCCGAAGCTTAGAATACCCTTGCACACTAGTTGCTTTCAAACCGTTCGATCGTTTGTATGGCAGCTATAGGATATAGTATTCCGATTTTTGGGGTTTTTAATTTTCTAAAACGGCTTTAATGTCTATGAAAACTGTATTTCTCAAGAATGAATAAATTGGCTTGAAAAACACCAGAGTTATGCTCAATGACCCATTTTCTCCCATCGTTCCTATGGCAGCTATAGGATATAGTTGTCCGATTTTAATAATACTTTCTGGATATGTTAAAATAATCATTAAATAGAGTTTTCTAAGAAATAAATAAAATATCTTTAAAAATGGCGAATTTATGACACTTTTTCCCAATCGTTCCTATAGCAGCTGTGTGATGTGGTGTTCCGATTCCGGTCGGCCCGACTTATATACTACCTGCAACAGTTTGAAGGGCCGGTGCAAAGTTTCAGCCCGATAGCCTTAAAACTGAGAGACTAGTTTACATAGAAACCGATAGACGGACAGACAGACAGACAGACAGACGGACAGACGGACATGGCTATATCGACTCGGCTGGTGATGCTGATCAAGAATATATATACTTTATAGGGTCGGAAATGTCTCATTCACTGCGTTACAAACTTCTGTTCAAATATAAAAATCCTCTTTGCAAGGGTATAACAATGTCCCAAGTAAGAAGTCATTACAAGTTAGTGACAAATTCTGTGAGGCACGGCCAAAGATTTATGCGGGAAATTAAATATTGTTTTTATACCAGAAGGGATGAGAGAAAATAAAGTAAATTGTGATGAAGTAAGAAGGAAAAAGGGAGTAAAAAAAAAAAAAAAAAAAAAAGCGGNGCAGGGGCAGGATTGGTGATGGAATGGGGGTGATGGGCAGGAGTACGAGACTGACGCCAACGACCCCCTGCACCCTCCGTCCATCAGCACTCTTCCTCAGTTCACATTTTGTGGGTTTAAAGAGGAGAGACGACGAAAAACAGGAAATATTTAACGGGTAAACAACAAAAGTGAAGTATAAATAAAAATAATAATAATCGGTGGAAGAGTAAGGGATTCAACGAGAGTGAGAGCGGCCATCGGGGTTGTTGCAAGAGAGCGCAGAGTAAGAGAGGAAAATGGGTGTAGTAGTCGTGTGTCGGAGCCGCTCGAGTCGTGTGGCAGCTTCGGCTGCAGTTGCCGTTAGAATGTCCCAGCGGGATATATATATAGGGAATTTTTTTTGGTGAACAGCGTAAAGCAATGAGAGACAGTGAGAGGAAAAAGAGAGCGCGTGGCAAAAAGGCTCTTACTTGGAACCTGCTCTCTTGGAAATTCTTTGGGTTTCCCGTTGTTTCCCTCTGTTAAGAAGCCAGGTTTTTTGGATTCTATAAATCAGTCGAAGCCATTTTCTCTCCAACGTTCCAACGCGACGGACGCGCCGAAAGCCGAAAGCGGACTGGAGAATCGTTATTGAAAGAGGACGGCACGATACGGTTCGGCTTTGTTCGCTTGGTGTAGTGGTGGGAATTTCTTCTGCCGCCTCTTTTTTGATACATGGATGCTCCTCGTGCGAGTTTATAAGTGTGTGTGCTTGTGCGCATAATTAAACCAACAAAAGCGACGGTGGTGCTCGTTTAAACCGAAACAGCCGAAAGCAAAATGCTTTAAAGGCGAGATTAATGTTGAAGGCCAGGGGCATCGCGGTGAAAGAGTGTAAAGAAGAAAACTGAGCCGAACTGGAAACGCTGCGGTGCTGCATTTGGATACTGCTGCTGATACTGACAGCTATTTAACAAAAAATGTTAGTATACTAACGCAACGCTGAAATCGCTGGCCAAAGCATAACGCAGAGAAATAAAAGTTACGTCCATCGCGTGCATTGCTGCGCATGTTCTCTGGCTCCGCGCTGCCGGCGCTCTGCCTGCATTTGTAGTTGTGCTCAAACTATTACAACATGCTTTACATTCCATTTACATCACGTGTTAAATAACTCCTGGCTGTCACTGTTTGCGGCTTTGCTATTTTCGAGTGCGTAAGTTGCTGTTTGCCCAAGCAAATATGCAAAGATTTTTTGCCCTTTTCCCTAACACCTAACACCTTCCATTCACACCTCACAAATGAAGAGTGTAAAAGTGATAGTGTGGGTAGTTTCGGATATACGCCCTTAAAACAGTTCGCACATTCACAACAAATTCAACTACTGGCGGAAGATCTGCCAGTGTGTGTAATTGTGTATCCAAGGATTTTCTAATCAAATTCAAAATTTTTTAGCCGGGTTTTGTTCTTTATATTGAAGATGTCCCATGAGTGCATGTGGGAGCTGATGGCTTAAATAAATCAACGAGGAAGCCTAGCTTCGGAGCCCGAAGCTTAGAATACTCTTGCTGACTAGTTGGCTTCAAACCCTTCTATAGGTTGTGAGGTAGCTATAGTATATAGTGTTCCGATTCTTTGGCATTCCTTTTCTAAATTGGCTTTAATATAGAGTAAGTATTTTGTCCAAGAATGAAATAATATTGTTACTAAACACCAGAGTTATGGTCAATGACCCATCGTTCCTATGCCAGCTATAGGATATAGTGGTCCGATTTTAATAAGATGTTTAGGATAGATTAACATAGTTATTTAAAAGAGATTTATAAATAATCAATCAATTATCTTAAAATGGTCGAGTTTACAACCTTTTTTCCAATCGTTCCTATGGCAGCTATGTGATGTAGTGTTTTGATTCCGGCCGTTCCGACTTATATACTATCTGCAACACATAGAAACGTTGGTGCCAAATTTCAGCCTGATAGCTTTAAAACTGAGAGACTAGTTTGGGTAGAAACAGACAGACGACTAGATGGCTAGATAGACTCGGCTCGATAAAATAATACCATTAAAAATCGATGTAATCAGGATAAATCTAAGAAAAATTAAAAATTATTACAGTGGTAAATAGCGACGAGTTCGTTTACCTTATTGCAATAACAACAAAAACAAAGAACTGCCATGTTTTACATACGCTGCCGGTGACTGCTTATCGCATTAAAACAGCAAAATTAAGTAAGCTTGGTTGTCGTAATCTAAAAGATCTCCGAGTATAAACATAACATTAAAGGTGAAAATTTTGGTTAACTCATATTTATATTTATATTTAGCAGGGCCCAAGTACGGGTTTTCCGGGCTACACATAAACAAGAGCAGGTGGAATTTCACTCCATTTGTGATTTCCTTCGAACCGACAATAAAATATATTTAAAAATCCTGATAACGGCCACGCCAAGATAAAATAGAGAAAATTATCAATATCACAAATCAAGTGCAAAAGCAACAAAAACAAAACGAAATGCATCCGCGGATGTATATACATACATATATGATGTATGCATGTGTGCATTGTATGTATTGTTAGCGTGCAAAACAACGCCCGGTCTTCTCGTTTTGTTAATTTTAGGACGGATAAATGTGACCTGATTGTAGTGGAAGAATTACCTGATCAATTTTAGTTTTGAAAATGTTAAAAATACCATTTTTGTGCCGAAAAGGTTTTTGTCTGATAGCTTTCATATATATATGTATATAAGAATCTATGCAGACCGCAGCTTAGTTTGTTCATCCCGTTTTGCTACTTCCCCCTTCGCATGATTGTATGTACACACATATAAACATACACATGTATGTATAAAAAAACCCCATACGCGTCTTGGGCTTGTCTGCTACCTGAAACTGATATTTTCCCGCATTAGATGGCAGCCCTGGTGTTTCTCTCGCCCATTCCTCCTCCCGCTGTTGCTGTTGCTGTTATGTTGCACGCGGCAGACAATCCAAAAGAATGATACAGAAAGAGAACAAGCGAGAGAATGGAGTTTGCGTTTGCTTTTATTTTCATCCTTGCCTCGTTCGTTAGCTTTTCTCGATTTTTATATTCTCATGTTTTTTGTTTACTTTATGCTTTCGTTTATCGACCCGTTTTGTGTGCGTTTGTGTGCTACATATGGATCCCGCTCTCTCTTTTCTTTTTCCTTTTTTTTGGTCTCTTGCACTCTCTTATTCAAAAACGTTCTCTTTCATCATTATGGAAAATTTGTACCCGTTATTATTGAAAATTTTTTTAAAGAATTTTATACGTGTTGGAAAATATTGTTTCGTTTAAAATTTATTTATTAATTATATTCGATTTATTTCCATATTTCAACAGAAACCAATAAAACTTTTCTCTCGAATTCGCGTTTTGTTATTAAATTGTGTTTTAAAGCAGCCTGCTTTCGATTGGTTTGTTTAGCGCTGAGTCGCTGAGCATTTATCGATAGAAGTATACATATTTATTTTTGCGCTACCCAACACTTTCAGGCAAATAAACAACTGAAGAAAAAGAGAGAGAAAGAAAAAAAACGACGAGCAAAGCGTTGAAAAAAAGACTAAAGGCCCTAAACAAAAACAAATTGAAGGTGCGGAGGATATGTATTTGTCAAGTTAATGAATTAAAAGTTACTCAGAAACGTCTTTCGAATTGAAAAGATTCCCATATAGCGATTGTCTTGGAGTGCGATCCAAGGTGTGGCTATATCCGAGGTCTAAAAAAAGTCAGTCGATGCAATCACTGTGGGAAATCCATTCCTGACGTTTAATCCCTCCCGCTAAGAATAATAAACTGGCTGCCACCCAATGCCTATTAGCAATGATACTAATCGAACTCCTCTCCTTCTGTCTCTCTTCCAGCGGTGTTGCCACCTCGCTGAGCTGCGCCGATTTAAGCACGGGCTCCAGTGAGGATGCCTCCGAACCCGGTTCCCCATACAGCGCGTACTCGCAATTGAGCGACACCGACCCGCTGACCAAAATGCCGCCGCAGATTCTTGGAAGCGGCAGCAACGCAGCCGGTGGCCCCACAGCAGCGTCTCCGCCCTCTAGCAGCACTACCCAGGCCCCCGCACCTACCCACCATAATAATAACAGCCAGATGCCCCACAGTAATATCACCACCGCCAGACTGCCGAGCACGACGACAATTCATCGCAACGGCAACCCCAGCCTTCTGCCGACACTACAGTGGCCGTGGAACACCAGTCTGGGGAGCACATCCACCGCCGTGCCAGCTGCCGCGGCAAATAAGAACAAGCGGACGGCGGGCGGAACAGGAGCGGGTGTGGGAAGCGGCGGGGCAGATGGTGGAATGACGAATACTGCTGGAGGAGCAGCGGCGGCCAAAAAGGCCCGCAGCGAACAACTAGGCGCCTCCGAGGCAAGCAAAAGACTGAAGACTGCCGCTCTAGAAGAGTCACAGACCAAGATCACGGGGTTTTTTAAGTCACAGATGAAGCCTTCGCCCAGTGGCGGGAAACTTTCTCCCCAACCTGGACAGCAGAGCAATCCAGCCAACACACTGACGGCCAACACACCCGCCACCACAGCCTCTTTGAATAAGTACTTCAACATCTTATCGCAGCTTAAGGAACAAAAGCAACAACAGCAGCAGGCGGCCAATGCAGCTTCTTCTCCCGCACCATTGTCTCTTACAGCTTCAGTTAATTCAATTACCCCAGCAGTCACTAATAGCCCTAGTTTACCCGTGCCGGCGCTGAAGAAAATAGAGCGCAGCACTAAGCAACCTGCCAAGATTGCTCAGGTGGCGCCTAATCTGCGCAAGACGCCAAGTAGCTGCTCGTCGGGCAGCTCCTCATCATCCTCCTCCAGCCCATCGAACGTTTCCACCACAGGCAAATCACCGGCCAAGAAGCACGTTGCTATTGCCCCTCGAACGCCCGAGATGAAGCAGCAGCAGCAGGGCAAGGCAACTTTGGCGTACAGACCACCGGGCGTAATTTCCGTTTTGAAGCAGAAGCAGATCTCAGCACCCGGCCCCGTTGCAGCGTCACCGTCTTCAGCACCCGCCCCACAAACTACTACCGCCCCCACGAATCCAACACTCTATCAATTGCCCGTTCAACTGCCAAATCTAGTCCAGCTACCCCCGCAGCTGGCGGCTGCCGCAAACATTATGCAGCTAAACAACGTGGCTAAAGCGGCAGTGGCTGCGGCAGCCAACAACAACGCTGCTGCCCAAGCAGCGCAAGCGGCCGCCGCTCAATATTTCTTAAACGGAACCGTTTTTAAGCTGCAGCAAGTTACGACTGCCACGACAACAACAGCTACCACTGCCACAGCAGCTGCTTCAGCGGGCAATCCTTTTGGCCTACTCAGTGCAAACGAGCTGCAAGAAGTGCTAATTAAGCAACAGCAGCAACAACATCAAATGCAACTGCAGCAGCAACAACAGCAACAGGCTGCGGTTGCAGCTGCTGCCAAGGGTCCGGGGAATTCGGCCAACTTCCATGAACTCATCCAACAGCAGATCGTGACCCAGCAACAACAGCTGCAGCGTCTTGTTCAGGGCGGAGCAGCCGCAGCTGCCGCCCAACCCGTTTTCATGGCCACACCAGCTGGGCTGTTGCTTAATGCCGCCACCCTCCCCGCGATGCTAGCTGCCGCAATTGCCGCCAACAATCAGCAGCAGCACCAGCAGAAGGTGGCCGCTTCATTGGCGCTACAGCAACAGCAGCAAACTCTTCCCGCCCTGCAGCCGATTCCCGCCTTAAGCTCAATCTTTGAGCCTTCGTCGGACCAGCAGCAGCTGCAACAGCAACAATTAGCTCAGCTGCTGTTATCGCACCAACAGCAGCAACATCAACTCATCACTGCCACACAGCCTCCGCCATTGGCTGCGACAAACTCCAACATGAACACTGCCAACAATAGCAACAACCATATTGCCTCGAATAACCTAAGCAACATACAGCAACAGCGTGCTATTGTTAAGCCGCCGATGCACAGCTCCACACAGCCGCCGCCGCTGGTTACAATTTCCTCTGCGCCCGCGTGTGTCACGGCTGCTACATCCGCGTCAGCCCCGAAACGAACCGTACCCACAGCCAAGCCGTACCAGAAGCGTTTAACTACCAAGAGCACCAGCAGTAAATTTGCTTCTGGAGTAGGCTCTGCGCCTATTATTGCTACCCCCACCACTCCACCGCCTCTGGTGCCCACGTCGGTAACCAAGGAGCTGGGCCAGCTGCGCAAGAGTACAGAGCGGGTACAAAAAGAGTCGCCAGCCCCTCCAACTCCTCCGCTGGTGAGCTTTGCACCCTCGAAATTGACGCCCACTCTAAGCTTGGCCAAGCTGGGCCCGGCGATGAAACTATCGAGCAGTTCACCCGATCTCTTCGATCTGGTTAAGAACGGAGCCATCGGCCTTGGGGCCAAGGCAACGCAGCCGCTAACACCGCTGCCGTTCAGTTCACCAAGTAGCTGCAGCAATAGTAACAGCGCCATGGGAAATTGTCTAAGGTCCTCGCCAGCGCTTTCCAACTCCTGTACTCTGTCGGCCTTTAGCAAGGTTAAGGCGGAGCCGAATGACATGGCTTCTCAAAGCTGCTCCATTGCATCTTTGACTATTTCCCCAGCTTCTCCAAAGCCGCAGAGTTTTGCCGGTCAGCTACCGAAGCGGAATGGCGATTATGACCGGAATCAGGATCCGGAGGACGAGTCTATTAAGCACCAACTGCTGCCCGAATGCACTAATAGCAACTCGAACTCTAATTCGTGCAGTAGCAACTCCAACTACTCTCATTCGGTCAGCTCGGCGGCGGATCTCTCATTGGAGGCCTCGACTCCCGCTCCTTCGCCTTCGCCCTCCTCATCGCCATCAGCGTCTCCGTCCGCCCTGGGTTCATCTTCGCCGACGGCGAGTAATCTCAGCGACAGCAGCCGGCGTGCGGCGAGCCAGACGGATATGCTCAGCGAGCTGGTCACCTCCTCATGTATCTCCAGCGGCAACGAAGACTGCTCTCAAACCACTGACTCGCCCCCACCTACTGCACTTCCTCTGCAGCTGGGAAAAGACGATGCAACACCACCGCCTACGTCTAGCAGCAACAGCAGTAGCGACTGCAGTACCTATGACGACGAGGACGATAAGTCAGTAGGCTCGTTGGAGACGCAGCGCGCACAGAAGCGCTTGCGAAACCTGCCCACACCGGAGTCGGGTATAGGGGGAAGTCTGAGTAACAGTGAGAGCAGCAACTCGATAGTGGATGCCATGTAAGTAGAGCTTTTTTTTATTTTTTTTTTTTTATTCCCAGAATATTAAAATACAGTAGATATTATTTGTAATGGTGACCATAAAGTTTTTCAAAAATAACTTTTTAAACCCTGTACCCAAAGGGTAAAGGGTATATTAAGTTTGTGCAAATGTATGTAACAGGCAGAAGGAGGCGTGGCAGACCCCACAAAGTATATATATTCTTGATCAGCATGACGAGCTGAGTTGATATAGCCATGTCCGTCTGTCCGTCCGTCCGTCCGTCCGTCCGTCCGGATGAACACACGGATCTCAGCAAATGTAAGAGCTAGAGGAACCGTATTACCAGTGTAGATTCTTCTAATACTGAGTAAATTAGAGTTTATTTTTTTAAGTCGGTGCCACGCACTGCACTGCACAATTTTCAAGCTAAAATTTTTTTAAAAATACCCATGCAATTGGAGCATAGATTTCTACCGATCCTGAAAATTTCATCAAGATTGGTTAATTAGAAAGCGCACAATAAATACCTAAAGTTTACAGGCGCTAAACACAAAAAATCTGTTTATTTGCACAAACAAACGGTAAATCGCTTGCGTTCGGTGGTTGATTTTCCTCGAAAGTGCCGCTGTAGCTGCGCTGCCACTACCTTCATATACATACATACGAATGTGTATATATGTATGAATGTGCGTCTTCAATATATTTATACTGTATTAGCTGTCGATTCAAAAAGTTTGGGTTTGTCGAATGGTTACGACGTTCGACTTAAAACGCGAAGATCTTGGGTTCGAATCCCAGACCGGACTCGGTGGAATATACATATATTTTTTTTGGTTTTTTTTTATTTTGCCTAAAACCAAATTTGTACAGGGTCTGTAACAGTCGGGAAACTCGACTGTAACGTTCTTACTTGTTTTTTTTGTTATTTCGAAGTTTGACATACATTTTCATTTAATTTAATTTCAATTCAATCAATATTAAACTCATTTTTAATGAATCTCTTATATGTAACTATTTAATTAGTGTCAATTTAAAAAGATTGAAGATTGCTTTTAAAAAGCAATTCCCATGTTCGAAGGACATATATTCATTGCAATCTGATGCCCTTTAGGTCATCGAAGTCTGTGGGTCCACCTACCACAGTAATAAGCAACAGCAGCGTCGTCTCCTCTTCCTCCTCGGAAAGCAACTCTTTGGCCAGCAATGCACCGTCGCCCGCTTCGCCCGATGATGGCTCCTCTAATGCTACCGCCGGCTCCATTCCGCACACTACAGTGGTGAACATTGCGTTGGTCGAGTCCTCTATCAATGGACTGTCAAAAAGCGCCATCTCGCCGATCCTGTCGCAACCGAAGACCATTCGCTTTCCGGCCGGAGCGGGAACTGGTGGCAAGGGCGGCAAGCGTCACGACGGCGTCTGCTACTGGAATAAGTGCAACAAAAAACACGATAGCAACTCAAAGTTATTGGACCACATGCAGACGCAGCACGTTAACACACAGACGGGACCCTTCGCCTGCCTCTGGGTGGGGTGCAAGGTGTACAACAAGGAGTCATGTTCGCGCCGCTGGCTCGAGCGGCACGTCCTGTCGCATGGCGGATCCAAGCAGTTTAAGTGCATTGTCGATGGCTGCGGCCTACGGTTTGGCTCTCAGGTGAGTCTTCATATTTTCGTCCGCTTTTTTCCCACCGTCAACTCACGTCTAATCCTCCCTCCTTAGCTTGCGCTGCAGAAGCATGTAAACAATCACTTTAATGCCGCGGACAACGCCAAGGACAGTACCAGCAAGCGCACCTCCGATCCACCCGTGCCCAAGCAGCTACGAAAGAATGGCAAGAAGCTACGTTACCGTCGCCAACCCTTTTCGGGTGAGTTATTAATCCCTGAGTGCCTTTAGACCACAGAAGAGAGCTTAACCATTGCACTTGGTTTTTGCACTACATTTTTGTAATAGAAATATCTGTTTATCTCATCTTTATGTACAGCTCGTATGTTTGACTTTTTCGACACCGGCATCATGGAAGGGCTGCAACACCGACTGCGCCAAATCAGCACGCTCACCAACGGAGCCCAAGCGATCGAATTTCAGGGGCAGTGCTTGATGCGGCGGCGCAACAGCCTGGGCCGTTACGAGTGCTTTGTGCGCTGGTCACCACGCGAGATGTAAATAAATCCTCTTACGTTTCCAATTTAACCGCTAACCGCTTTCTTTCCTCCACCAGAATTTCTGATGAATGGTTGCCAGAGTGTCCGAACCTGGTACGCAAACACACCAAAGTGCTGTACGTTAAACAGATGCGGCCATCAGAGAAGACGCGTGTGGACAGCCTACTTAGCACAGCCTTCCGGCTGCGTTACGATGCTCAGCTTTTTGCAGACGATTACAACTTGGAGGAGCAGGAAGTGGGCGAGGCGGGTGACAGTGAATGCGATGAGGTCGGAGAGGAGGAGGAGCACGAGGATGAGTATGAATACGACGATGACAGTGCTCACAGCGCCAGCTGCGAAACGGTGTCTAGTTACCAGCAGGTGCTTAGCATCGCCAAGCTGCAGATGCATCAGCGCCACAAACACCACCGTAAGCCAATCAAGACATCGCAGGCGACAATTCAGCAATTGGTGTCCACGGACGCCCTCGTGCCCATCTAAGGGCAGACGGAGTAAAAGTATTTTCTAAGTAGTTAAGACAAAACAAAAGCGAAGATTAAACAGTGACAAGTAGGCTAGAGATCTAGTAGAAACTAAATAAGCTACCACCTACGCATATATCAACTTATACAAAAACACGCATAAATTCCCTGCTTTGTTTGTTTTGTTACACCACATACAGCCGTTTAGTAAAGTGAATTCCACCATCCACCGTCACTTCATTATGACTCCTTCCTTGTGAATTCCGATACAGACGGGAGTCAGAGTCGGTAGCATTTAGCGACCACTTTATCGCCACCCATATGTGCGTTCTAAAAAGCGCTGCAGAGAAAGAACATTCTGATTTATAGAGCTCTAGCTCTATTTTAGTCTTTAAATTTCAATATAGTAGTGGAGATACTAAAGAAACTGCCCGAATGCGCATTAATTTTATAAGAGTACATTTTATGTTGATCTATTTTAAGTTTAGTGCAGCGTGAACATTTTTTTATTTATGATTTTTGTTGCCCCCTGACTGTATTGTAGAAATTGGTCAAAATACCACTACAGAAGAGAAGGAACTACGCACACAACTGAGTGATGTGAAAGAACACAAGACTTGATGCATTTACCGCAACAAAATAATTAAATATTTGTAAACGTATTGTACTCAACTTCAAAAGCAATGCAAACAGTTTAATTCTAGGTTAGAACCCAGCCATTATCTATTAATTTAGTGTAATCTAAATGCGAATAGCGTTAATTTATCGGCAACTCCATGAGAAGAGCTTAATAGCTGTGTACATAATATAAAATTAAGCAACCTAGTTTCTCTCTTAAACATACGTTTAAACTGTTCATTTGAAACCTAGCCAACTCAAAATCTTAACTAAACTATGCCTAATAAAGTAACGAGAAGAAAATCAACAATCATTAAAATAAAAGAACAATTTATGAATTCTTTTTTTTATTATACTTTTACAGACAAACCTAAAGAGATCCTAAAGCTAAAAATCTATTTGTTTGGCTATTACTTCTGATTTGTGACAATCCGAAAAGCAAAAACCAGCCCGTGACGGTCATAACCTAAATTCGCCTTATACTATATATACTGTAATTTATAATTTCGTATGCAAATAAATTTATAATTTATATAAGTAATCCAAATAAAAACCGAAGTTATGAGAAAGAGATATGAAAATAAAAGAACTCAACACTGCCAAATGTTATGAAACAACAAGAAATCAGTTGTAAGAACGACTGACTAATTTAGTGTGCAAAAGATGCAAAATAAAAGATTCCCTCTGTCCCCGATTGAAACAAAAATATTTACCCATTGTTGCAAAAATAATAACCTGCTAAAAAAGTGTTTATATCAAAATGTCTGAGTGTTGTCTAAAGTGAAACGTCTCTGTGTCCGCAATTAGATGTAGGTGGTTTAGGCAGAATCAACATAGTATACCAACATAAAATACGTATAGGAAAAAATTGTTGGCTCTCGAACACAGCCTGCATACAAAATTTAAAGCAATACGTTCAACGAAAATCTCTGATCAAGCTCAGACTCTTCCATTCGGTTCGTATTTCGATGATTTTCGCGCCAGTTGCTTCACGTTTTATACTGCAAAAACCCAAAATAAGTTTAAAATTAAAGAAATTAAGTATAAAAGAAAACATAATGAGAAGAAAATGGAAGAAAAAATAAATAAAACTACCTCAAATTTTTGCAAGCATAATACACAATGAATTTTTGGATACAAGTTTTCTAAAGTAAACAAAGTAAATACCAATATAATATAGATACAGCGTTATATTTAATAGGATTGGTAAAACAGGCGACCGATAACCGTAGGGATCCAACGAAAACAGAGCCAACTAAAAAACAAGGGAAGATACTACACACGAGCAGTACACACAAACAAACAAGGGGAAACCAAACGTAGACTAATTCCATATTTTGCTAATATTGCATATTTTGCTAATATTGCATACAGTCTGCTTAGGATAAGCTCTCGGAATTTTATCTACGTTTACCTTCCCACTTCTGCATGTATTTTTTATCATTTAGAGACTACAAAGCTGTGTTTTCAAATATACATTTTTATTTAGCACCTAGCTGAGTTTAAGTTTGTACATAGATTAATTTACCCAATACGAGTATATATTCGATGTCATAACCGTAATGATCTTACCACCACTTTCATGACTTGCAGAGATAAATCAATTAAATATCAACAACTAAGGTATATAACAGGCGTGCTTATACATGTATACAAGAAATATTATTCTAAACTTACGATTATTTCAAGGTATGGGCAGATTGATTTTGGGTTTAGTTCTGGCCAAGTTCCAAAATATAAACATAACCATCAGCTATGTTGCTTCAGATGTAAGTAATGTAATCAAAAAATTATATAAATACCTATTATTTAGCTCTATATACACAACATAGAATGTAAATGTGGACTCAAACAGATACCGAAAGTGAAGAACATGTAACACGCTGAAAAAAAAATATATTGAAAAAAATACTGTGCCAGCTCGGCGGTTTTATTTTGGTGTAAGCAGGAATGCGTCCAAAATTAAAATATGGTGTTAAAGGATTTTTAACTTTTTATCGATTAGATCTTCATAGCACAAACATATGTACTAGGGGGTTGTGAAATTTTTAGAAAACAATAAATATGATATCTACTTAACTTAGATCAGGCAATATTTTACATTTTGATGAAAAACCACTAAGAACATTACAGTCGAGTTTCCCGACTGTTGAAGACCCTGACCAGTTTGGTTATAAGCAAAATAAATCAAAATGAAAAAAAAACCACGTCTGGTTTGGGGTTCAAACCTGAGACCTCCGAGCTATCAGCCAGACGTCCTAGCCATTGCACCGCCACATACTTTTCAAAGCGAGTAGCTAATTCAGTATAAATATATTAAAGGCGCACATTCATACACATGTATATTAAGGTAGTGCGTTCTCAGCGGCACTTCCTAGAAAAATCAACTACCGAGCGCAAGCAATTTACCGTTTATTTGAGCAAATAATCAAATTGCTTGTTGTTAGCGCCTGTAAAGTTTGCGTATTTATTGTGCGTTTTCTAATTCACCAATCTTGATTAAATTTTTAGGATCGGTAGAAAACCATGCTCCAATTGCATTTAAAGTTTAGTTTGAAAATTGTGTAATGCAGTGCAGTGCAAACATTACAATACAATGCAATGCAGTGCGGTTGGGCGGGAGGTGGGTTGCATCACGTGCAACGGGATTCGCGATAAAAAAAGAAAAAAAAAATATATATATATATATATATATATATGTATATTACTTTGTGGGGTCTGCCACGACTCCTTCTGCCTGTTACATACATTTGCACAAACTTAATATACCCTTTACCCTTTGGGTACAGGGACTAAAAAGGAAAAACAAGAAAGAAAAGCAAGCCTTTGGGACCGATTTTGACCAGAAGTTTACAACGCAGTGAAGGAGACATCTACACCCCATAAAGTATATACTAGGTGTGTAAATAAAGTAATGAGAATGGCAACGCTGGAGACGAGCGGCTTTAAACACAGTCAGGTGCACATGTGAGACGCCTCCAGTATGAGTTTGATCGCCCTACAGTCATCTGTAGCGTTGGTTTTTGTGAAACAGTTTTGTCTTGTGCGTTCTAAGTATGAGTGGCATTTAGTTGCATTCCGACAATGCACCATATCACACTGCAATCTCAATAATACAGTATTTAGCCAGTAAAAACATTCTTGTAGCTCCTCAGCCTCCTTACTCACCAGATATGAGTCTCTGTTACTTTTTACCCAAAGGGTAAAGCGTATATTGACTTTGTGCAAATGTATGTAACAGGCAGAAGGAGGCTTGGCAGGCCCCACAAAGTATATATATTCTTGATCAGCATGACGAGCTTAGTCGATATAGCCATGCCCGTCTGTCCGTCTGGATGAACGAACGGATCTCAGCAACTGTAAGAGCTAGAAGAACCATATTACCAGTGCAGATTCTTTAAATACTGACGCAGCTAAAGATTATTTTTGTTTGTCGGTGCCACGCCCATCGCCCCCGCAATTTCTACTTTAAATTTTTGCACTGCACTGTACAATTTACAAGCTAAAATTTTTGAAAAATTCACATGCAATTGGAGCAGGGATCCGGGATAGGGATCAGGGATACCGATCCTGAAAAATTCATAAAGATTGGTTGATTAGAAAGCGCACAATAAATACACAAAGTTTACAGGCGATAACAACAAGCAATCGGAATTTTATTTTTTTGTTGTTTTTTTTTAACAGTCGGAAAACTCTACTGTAACGTTCTTATTTGTTTCTCTTCCCGAGATTGAAAAATCGCCTCGAGGGAACTCATTTTGGGAGACTTCCGAACATTTAAAAAGCTTTAACCGACCAGCAATGATATGGTGATTGGAAGAACCGTCTCCAGCGCTTTGTGGCTTCCCAAGGGAACTATTTTGAAGAAGACAGTATTGCAATATAATATTCTTTGAAAACAAAATTAAAAAAAAAGACAGTCTTATTATTTTATCACCAGCCGAGTCGATCTAATCATGTCCGTCTGTCGGTATGTCTGTCTGTCTGTTTTTATACCCTTGCAGAGGGTATTATAATTTTGACCACAAGTTTGTAACGCAGTGAAGGAGACATTTCCGACCCTATAAAGTATATATATTCTTGATCAGCATCACCAGCCGAGTCGATATAGCCATGTCCGTCTGTCTGTCCGTCTGTCGGTTGCTATGTAAACTAGTCCCTCAGTTTTAAAGCTATCGGACTCAAACTTTGCACCAACCCTTCAATATGTTGCAGGTAGTATATAAGTCGGAACGGCCGGAATCGGAACACTACATCACATAGCTGCCATAGGAACGATTGGGAAAAAGTGCCATAAATTCGCCATTCTTAAAGATATTTTATTTATTTCTTGGTGAGCTCTCTTTAATGGCAATTTTAACATATCCTGAAAGTTTCATCAAAATCGAACCACTATATCCTATAGCTGCCATAGGAACGATAGGAGAAAATGGGTCATTGAGCATAACTCTAATGTGTTTCAAGACAATTAATTCATTCTTGATAAAAACAGTTTTCAAAGACATTAAAGCCTTTTTAGAAATTTAAAAACCAAAGATGGGATCACTATATCCTAAAGCTGCCATACAAAAGATCGAATGGCTTAAAGGCAACTGGTCTGCAAGGGTATTCTAAGCTTCGGGTACCGAAGCTAGCCTTCCTTTCTTGTTTTCCACTGCCATAGGAACGAATAATAAACATAAAAGGAAGGCTAGCTTTTGGCCCGAAACTCTTATTTTAACCATAAGGTGATCATATAAAATATTTTTGAAGCTCTTTATTATTGCCCAAGGATGTTGATCCGTTCACATACAGCATCTGGCTTGTGGTATTATTAATTCGTCCTTTAGATAACGACGACCAAGATTTTGTATTTCATGCCAAAAGTCAAAGCATTCTTGTGTTAATAATTCACGTCGAAATTTTAAATAATTCATTACATCGAATAAAAATATGACTACTTTTCTGCCGCTTACGGTGCAACAGCGATTTAAAAACAAGAAAGGTAGGCTAGCTTCGTGGCCCGAAGCTTAGAATTCCCTTGCAAACTAGTTGCCTTCAAACCCTTCTATAGTTTGTATGGCAGCTATAGGATATAGTGGTAAAGTAAAATGTTTACTGTACGACCTTTTTTCCCCAATCGTTCATATGACAGCTATGTGATGTAGTGTTCCGATTCTACATGCAACACATAGAAGAGCTGTGGTCGGAGATGTGTCCTTCACAGTGTTGCAATCTTCTGGTCAAAGTTGAATACCCTCTGCAAGGGTATAACAAGAAACAGACCAGTTGTTCTTAAATCGGCTTTAGTAGCTATAAAAAGTTTATGTTCCAAGAAAGAAATAATCTTCCTAAAACAGCTATAGGTTATTATTAGGAGTTCCAGGATCGTTAAATTATCTGAACGCAAGTAAGAACATTCGAGTCTCCCGACTGTTAAATACCATATACCAATTATATCAATAATGAAAAAAGAAAAAAAAATGAAAGACCAAGTCAGACGTTCTAACTATTGCAGCATCAATACAGTAGAAATATATTGAAGGCACACAAATATATATGAAGGTATTGTGTTCTCAGCGGCATTCTTTAGAAAAGTCAACTTGAACAACTTCATTTTGCATAAAAAAAAACCTGTAAAAAGATTAAAGTCAAGATTACCGACTGTTAAATAGCATGTCCTAATTTTGTTTAAAGCTGAATAAATTAAGAATGAAAAAATATCAAACAAGAAAGGAAGGCTAACTTCGGTACCCTAAGCTTAGAATACCCTTGCAGACCAGTTGCATTCAAACCGTTCGAAAGTTTGTATGGCAACTATAGGATATAGTGATCCGATTTTTAGATTTTCGTTTTATAAATTGGCTTTAATGTCTATGAACAGTATATTGTCCAAGAATGAATTAATTATTGATAAACATCATAAATACCTAAGATAGCTGTAGAATATAGTGGTCGGTTTTGGGTAAGACTTTTAGGATGGGTTAAGATAGTTATTGAATAGTGATTTTTTAGGAGTCAATCAATTTTATTAAAAAACAAGTTACAAGTTAAAACAGTTACAAAAACTGTTACAGACCCTGTACAAATTTGGTTATAGGCAAAATATATCAAAACCAAAAAAATATATATTCACACCGAGTCCGGTCTGGGATTCGAACCCAAGATCTTCGCGTTTTAAATCGAACGTCGTAATCATTCGACAAACCCAAACTTTTTGAATCGCTAGCTAATACAGTATAAATATATTGAAGGCGCACATTCATACATATATATATGAAGGTAATGGCAGCGCAGCTGCAGCGGCTCTTCCGAGAAAAATCAACCACCGAACGCAAGCGATTTACCGTTTGTTTGCGCAAATAAACAGATTTTGTGTGTTTAGCGACTGTAAACTTTAGGTATTTATTGTGCGCTTTCTAATTAACCAATCTTGATGAAATTTTCAGGATCGGTAGAAATCTATGCTCCAATTGCATGTGTATTTTAAAAAAAAATTATTGCTTGAAAATTGTGCAGTGCAGTGCAAAAATTAAAATACAAATTGTGGGGGCGGTGGGCGTGGCGCCGACTTAAAAAAATAAACTCTAATTGACTCAGTATTAGGAGAATCTACATTGGTAATACGGTTCCTCTAGCTCTTACAGTTGCTGAGATCCGTGTGTTCAGACGGACGGACGGACGGATAGACGGACATGGCCATATCGACTCAGCTCGACATGCTGATCAAGAATATATATACTTTGTGGGATCTGCCACGCCTCCTTCTGCCTGTTACATACATTTGCACAAACTTAATATACCCTTTACCCTTTGGGTACAGGGTCTAACTAGCTGAAACCTGCCCCGTTTCACCGAGGCAAGCGTTTTCAAAACTTTTTACACCGTCTTAAGTTAATTTTATTTAATTGTTAATATTGTACGAATATTTTCTCATAAGTTTGAAATGGACTTGCAATCAGAAAACCTTATTATTGTGATTACACTTTTCTCTATTGATTCCGTTTTTATTTTTGAATGGTTTAGTTAGTACTCGAAACGAGTTTTGTTGGTTAAATTGATTGTAAGCTAACATTTAGAACTTGTATCCTAAGCGAAACTACACTACGATTAAGTGAAACTTTACTCAGCAACTGTAAGAGCTAAAGGTTGTCCGATTCTCAGGCGTAACGGATATGTACACAAAATTTCACGAAAATCGGTTGAGCCATTTCGAAGGAGTATAATGACTAACACTCCGTCATGGGAATTTTATATTTAAGATGTCGAATTTAAGACCCTTTTCCCAATCGTTTCTATGGCAGCTATATAATGTAGAGTTCCGATTCCGGTCGTTCCGATTTATATTAGAAGGGATAGTGCCAAGTTTCAGCCCGATAGCTTTAAAAAAAAAACTAGTTTGCGTAGAAAGAGACAGACGGACATGGCTAGATCGACTCGGCTGGGGATGCTGATCAAGAATATATATACTTTATGGGGTGGTAGATGCGTGATGCAAGCCACCTTCCGCACAACCGATGAAGATAGGACCGAGCATGCAGAGAAAATGGATTTCCGAGGAAAACATTTAAACGGAATAACACAAATTGAGGGGCGGTGGGCGTGGCACCGACAAAAAAAATTGACTTCATCAGCACTGGTAATATGGTTTCTCTAGCTCTTACAGTTTCTGAGATCCGTTTGTTCATCCAGACAAACAAACGGTCATGGCTATACCGACTCAGCTCGTCATTCTGATCTTTTGCCACGCCTCCTTCTGCCTGTTACATACATTTGCACTTACTTAATATACCCTTTTTCACTGGGTTCCGGGCAGAAAAATATGTGGGTACAACTATTTATGCCAAAGCTTAAACTTAAATTAGATATACAAAACCATAAAATCGCAACCCTAATAAATTTTTTTTTTTGTTTTTGGAAATTAGAAATTACAATTTATTTCATACAATGTCTGTTGATGGTTCATTGCTCGATTTATATCTTTCGAATACACAGTTAATTTTTAAAACCTCATCATCGATTGCAAATGATCGATGTGTTTGCAACTTAAACAAATAACAATAGAAGTTCGTAATACAATTTAAACGCATTCATCTAACAATTATAAACAGCTCACCAATTATCCGACGAATACCCCAGCCGTATCGTAGAGTTGAATGCACAGATGGTGCAAATGGCATAAGCAGGGAAAGACGAATAATGGATAGGCTTAGATTGACAACGACTCTTTTTATATACAAATGCTAATTGTTTAGGTCGTGTACAAGTTGCTTGTTTGCAGAGATCTTTTGTGCATTCATGTAGGGGCGGGAGGCATTGGAACAACATCGAAAATAGCTTCGGGGTGTGGACGCCGCCGCACGGGTTGGGCTCCTCCGTATTCTCAGCATCACGAATACATCGCAGTCCAACTGGCGGTGGAGGATGTCTTGTACTCGAAGCGTCCTCGGTCTGCTTGTCGCGCCTTCCTTACAAATTTATGTTGTTATTTGCCTAGTGTCACTTTACAAATCAATCGTTGTTGTTAATGACCGGTTTGGTTTTGAAGTTGCGGTTTATAACTTCTAATTAGTTGGGATTTTACAATTTTTTTTGTTGGTTTTTCTCGCAGATTTGGTGTTGCCGATTTGTTGGTATGAGTTTAGCTTACATTTGTCTACGTTATTTAAGGTTCTGCTTGCACGACTTTTGTTGTTGGTATTTTTATTTGTATATAGTTTCGCTACTACGATTTTATGTTTATTATATTTTTTACTATACATAAAAACAGCGGAAAAATGTTGTGTATTGGGGTTGAGGTTTTGCAGTATTTTTCTCAGTTTTTCGCATTATATTCACTTGATTTATATTTTTATACGTTTTCTAACAACATTCTCATGTTAATATGGATTATTTTTAATGATTTTTTGTTCTTGTTTAAATATATATTTTTGTATATATTATGTATATCAATACCGTAATTGTTTTGTATTACCTTCTTATCACAAAAAATCATAATTATATATATAATTTATTATTATTTTTTAATATATTATTCTTAGAATTGAACAATAATTAAAAATAAACATAGGACTTAGTTACATTTTGTATGCGTGTGTGTGGGTGAATGATTGCATGTAGTTTGATTTCGCGGTTGACGTCGAAGTATTGCCAAGCCCTCGCCCTTGCCCAACAATAAATAACTCTCCAGCGGCAGCTGTGGTGAGCTTCCACTCCACCATAAGATGTGCCGGTCGGAGCGCGCCCAAACAACTAAATCCAAAGAAAAATGTTGTGCTAGGTGGTTGCGGGCGAGGTCGCTGTTCGTGTTATTGCTGCATGTTTTTTTGTTTTTTTTTTGCCCTTTCGCTAAATTTGTTGATCTTTTGTTGCAGCCGCATCAATAAAAATTTACAAAGTTTCTCTGACAACTGTTTTAAGTTATTGATTTCAATACCGTTTTCTTTTTGTTTAACGAACTTTACATATACACTAAACATTATTTAATAATAATAATGGAAAAAAACAAATAACAAAGAGCACACAAAATTGTGGAACGCAAAAATAATAAGTAAAAGAAGGATTTCTTGATATAGCAAAAATCATAATTATTACAACTGTACGAACTTAACTGCAAATTGTTTTCCTCGTGTTTAAGATTGATTTTGAACAGAAAATAACTATGATAAACACGCGCCAGCAAAACGAGGTGAAGGTGAAATGAGTAGCAGGTGGAATTAAGGCCCATAAGCAGTCAGTGCGCGGCGGAATAGTTGCATCCCGGAAAGACGATTAACTAGATAATATTCTGATTATTGTCTCTACTCTGGTTGTTGCTCTTGCTATGTTCAAACGGCAGCCACCAGGGTTGCACCGTACGCGCGCTGCTGCAGTTAACGTTTTAGGTTGTAGATGTTACTTTTTATTGTTGTTTTGTGGGTTTTAATTGAACACAATTTTACCTGCTCCTCGGGCAGCTGCTGTTTTTGCTGTTATTTGCTGGCACAGTTTGTCTATTTGTTTTGTTTTTGCGTGGGTTGATTTATTTCGTGTACAGGTAAATGGCCACAATTAAACCGTAGAGTCCCAATACTTCGGCGAAAATGAGAATCAGGATCATGCCGACAAAAAGTCTGGGCTGCTGTGCTGTACCGCGGACACCGGCATCTCCCACAATCCCGATCGCGAACCCAGCGGCAAGGCCAGAGAAGCCCACCGCTAGACCGGCTCCCAAGTGTATAAAGCCCCTATAAATATCAGAGTTCATATAATCTAATCGGACTTCGGAATGATTAAAAATACATACCTGAACAGAGTGTACTTTGAGGGCTCTTCTAGCGCGCCGGCAATCAGCACAGCCACAACCAGGCCGTAGATGGCAATGATACCTGCCATGACCACAGGAATGATGGATTTCATGATCAGTTCAGGACGCATCACTGACATGGCAGCAATACCGGTACCAGACTTAGCAGTGCCATAAGCAGCGCCCAGAGCTGTTGGAAAAAGATATTGAAGCTCAAATAATGAAATATTTTATACAATTTGACAGTCTGGATCTCAAGTTTAATTGTGTAGCAAAATTATTAAGCTAACAGAAATAATTTTAAGGAAAATTTCCGAAACAAGAAAAATGTTGTTTTAAAAAAAAAATATAACAAATATATTGCAGAATTTCTTCTGGGCTTTTTGGCTTAATAAATTTAAGCATTAAGCCTAAAAAATTTAACTGGCAAACGAATTTAATTATGCATTATTTTGCCTTTACATTACATAGTTTTCAAGATATGTTGGTGTATAAACACGTTTATGTAAATTGTAGGGGCGTGAGGGGCCGTGGTAAAATCTTTAAAATATCTTAATCAGGGGTTCATACAAAGTCTATATGTGATGAAGGCGTTGGCTCTTGTAGTCCCCGAGATCTGTGTTCATTCAGATAAAAAGATATTCAAGGTATCATCCAAGTCAGACGGACACGAATGCTGTGGTGAGCTTAAAAATAGTAGTAAAAGTTTTTTTTTGAAACTATAACCAAAATGCTTTAAAGAATATAATAGTAAAGACTGATAAAATTCACTCAAAACTTAAAATTAACTAATTTAACGGTTTTTATTAGTTTTAAGCAAAACGTGATCAAAAATGGAAACATTAATACTTTTTGTTACCACCTTTGAAGGATAAAAATGGAGAACAGCGGCTTGGCATGGACATCCACAAATTTTAGGGGGAATCGAGGACCAAGCTGCTTTTACAGTCTCCCATAGTTTTGAAACATTGGTGGGATGCTTTTCAGGGATAACCTTGTTAACGCCTGATCACACATTTTTAATCCGGTTGTGATCGGGAGACCACTTTAACCCCCTTATGCCATTATCAGCATACCACTTTCTTAGCACTTTGCTCGTGTGATTTGGGTCCATTGCCTAGCTTGAAGACCTAAATCAAAAGCATATCATAGCTTACATAGTATAGCATAGCGCAGCATGATTTCGTGCTTATTTTTGACGTAATCGGACTATTCCCAGATATCCTTGATCCAATATATTGGCCCTACCCCCGAATAGGAAAACCATGCCAAATTATTAAACTAATTTCACCGTGCTTTATTGTTTAAATGCAAAATTTTGAATGGGATTTAGTTTTGGGTGGTCTTTTGATAAAATGAAGTGAATATTACCCGCTTTTAAGAGCAATTTTAGATTTATCCGACTAGAGAATTTTTTGAAATTTCTCATAATTGCGCGCTTTGCTAATTTCATTTCTTCGGCTATGTATTTTTTTGAGAGAACATATTTTTTATCGGGCTGTTTGATTTTACATTATTGTCTATTAATTGTCTCCTTATTGTTTGCATACTTGAATTTAAGCCCAGCTTATCCTTTTTTTTTCCTCTACAAAGGATGTAGCATGTTTATCGGATATTAGTCGTGGTCGTCCGCGATTTTTTACTGTTGTTTAATTTTGTAGTGAATATTGAATCATTAAAGGCCCGAACTCGATATTATTTTTTACTTCATTGCAAATCTTTCCACTCGAAATTAATTTTTTAATCAATTCACGCCCCTCAGTATAAAGTTTTCCCCGGCCCATTAATTTTCCAAATCTTGGACATAATCATAACAAAACTAATTAAAAATTAAACCTTAAACATTAAGTAACCACATAATTAATAATCAACGATGATTTTTTTTACGCTGTCTTCAAATGAGCACCACTTTTATTTCTTTCAAGCATTTTGGGTATAGTTTTAAAAATAAAATTTGTTTATCGTAAATAATACATGAAGTCGCCGTTTTTTGTTTTTAATTTCTTCATTAAGTATTATATTTGTTAAAATAAGTTTGGATCAATAAAATACCAACAAGAAAGGAAGGCTAGCTTCGGTACCCGAAGCTTAGAATACCCTTGCAGACCAGTTGCTTTCAAACCGTTCAATCGTTTATATGGCAGCTATAGGATATAGTAATCCGATTTTTGGTTTTTAATTTCCCTAACACGGCTTTAATGTCTATGAAAACTGTTTTTCTCAAGAATGAATTAATTGTCTTGAAAAACACCAGAGTTATGCTCAATGACCTATTTTCTCCCATCAGTCCTATGACAGCTATAGGATATAGTTGTCCGATTTTGATAAAACTTTCAGGATATGTTTAAATTGCTATTAAAAAGCGTTTAGAAATATATAAAATATCTTTAATAATGCCGAAATTTTGGCATTTTTTCCCAATCGTTCCTATGGCAGCTTTGTGATGTAGTGTTCCGATTCCGGCCATTCCGACTTACAGATTGAAGGGTTGATGCAAAGTTTCAGCCCGATAGCTTTAAAACTGAGGTACTACTTTACATAGCAACCGACAGACGGACAGACAGACGGACATGGCTAGATCGACTCGGCTGGTGATGCTGATCAAGAATATATATACTTTATAGGGTCGGAAATGTCTCCTTCACTGCGTTACAAACTTCTGGTCAAAATTATAATACCCTCTGCAAGGGTATAAAAATGTAGAATTTATGGAACTTTTTCCCAATCGTTCCTATGGCAGCTATGTGATGTAGTGTTTCGATTCCTGCCGTTCCGACTTATATACTACCTGCAACAGATTAAAAGGTCGGGGCAAAGTTTCAGCCCGATAGCTTTAAAACTAAGAGACTAGTTTACATAGCAACAGACAGACGGGCATGGCTAGATCGACTCGGCTGATGATGCTGATCAAGAATTTATATACTTTATTGGGTCGGAGACGTCTCTTTCACTGCGTTGCAAACTTCTGGTCAAAATTATAATACCCTTTGCATGGGTATAAAAATTACGAATTTATGGCATTTTTTCCAAATCGTTCCTATGGCAGCTATGTGATGTACTGTTCCGATTCCGGTTGTTCCGACTTATATACTACCTGCTACAGATAGAAGGGTCGGTGCAAAGTTTCAGTCCGATAGCTTTAAAACTAAGAGACTAGTTTACATAGCAACAGACAGGCAGCCGGACATGGCTAGATCGACCCGGCTGATGATGCTGATCAAGAATACATATACTTTATAGGCTCGGAGACGTCTCCTTCACTGCGTTACAAATTTATGGTCAAAATTATAATACCCTCTGCACGGGTATAATGAAGGTCAACATTCAAGTCTTCAGGGTTTGCTTGTCGAGAGAGGAAGAGCTGATAAATCGAATTCAGATACACGCACACTACAATTCTGAAATTCATGCTTATTTGTACTGGTGTATTTAAAGTGAACCAGAGTTAACAGAGCGCGAGAGAAGCAATCATGTGACTTCATTAAAATGATAAAATAAAACGTATTTTGCAAAGCCATAATTATTATTGAAATCAAGAGATATATGTACGTTTTAAGAAAAGTCTCGATCAATACAACTGATTAAATTCAACCCCCGATTGGGATCTTTTCTAAATAGGAAAGTCGTCAAAATTAATAATAAAAAAATAATATGCATAAACACAACGCAAAATGTATGACGCTGTCGTTACAAAAATACTAGCATTTTAAAAAATATAACGGAATCATAGGGTACAAACATATAAAAATGATCTTTAAGAAAGTCTAAATCACGAAAATTGGGCTGTTGATGCCTGCAAAATACAAACCTAAAATAATGTTAATGGGTTAATAAGAGTAGGAATAAAAGTCAAATGATAGCACAATTCAAGACAATTATAAAAATGTGTGTATATCGAGAGCTTTTCCTGTGTCGGAGAAAAACACAACCGAATGAAATATATGAATTTAAAGATGCGTATATGGGTAAATAGGACAAAATAATAGCGGTAATGAGCGATACGTGAGAATACGGTCAATTTTCTGTCAATTTCGTATGCACACCGGTTAAGTGTAAATACCAGGCCTGACAGTAAATAGGAGAGCGAGATTAAAGTCAGATTCATTGATTAAAATGAGTAACGATAGACATCTGTTCACTTATAAATTTTTAAAATTGTGCTAACAATGGCTCTTATGTTTTTAAATCTGGACTACAACATAGGTCCTGTGAAAACAGTTCCAACCTGATGAAAACCGCATGCAATTGGAAACACAACAATTTTACATCACTTATTAGCCAGCCACTATGTTACTATAACCCTCTGTATATATACTGTTTCGGCTACTTCGATTGCGCAGGTAGGCGTGATTATGCAGGGGTTTTTTTTTTGCACCCACCCAAAAGTAACTGCTGAAATCATCGGATCGGAGCAACGCCCATTATTCGCTGGGCAGAGAGCCGTTGATTTCCTTAGCCAGCAGACAGAAAGCCGAGAGCAACTTAAACTTCCCCCCTTTGCACGATCATGTGATCGTACAAAACGGCGTTGCCAGATCGACAATATTTATAAAACCACTAGATTGATTTTTTACAGTTTACTCTAATTGCATAAACAGTAGAATCGCTTTTGTGTTAGTCGAGACCCGAAAATGTACCAGGTAAACAAAACAGGCAAGCAGCTCATCGTTATCAATTAAAAAAAAAAAAATGGACAGTAAGCAGCAAATCACAACACGAGTTCCAGGGCATGACATATGGATTGCGTCACAAGTAACGCAAGCGGTTTATAGGTAGGTAAAGGAGACATGAATCGGCTTAGGCTAATAGCAGCGTATGTTTGCGCGCTCTTCCTTGGACTTACTTTTGAGAGTCGTTTACAAATTTGTTTTTAATCTTATCTTGGCCAAGTTAATTAATAAATAAGCCACTTATCAAGCAGGGTAAATACGGAATGAATGGCTTTGATAAGGCCGTGGTAAAGATTGTTCCCTAGCCATGTGATTCCGCCTTGTGTTCGATTAACCATGAATATAAATAAATTGGCATGTGACTAAAGAAAACGATGAAAAAAATCCAAAAGTATTTCGGAAATTTGGCCAAACAATTTTCAGCTGATTAGGGTTGTTTCTTATATCATTTATATGATTATGCATTATGTATCCTATTAATTGCATCCTATGCTGCTTCTGTAACTAATAAACCGGGATAAAAAAATTGAGTATGGCAACACTGCCAGCTGGTCTTGTGACTGTTGTGAAAAATTTAAAGCGCGTTTCATAAACTTCACAATACACTAACTCTCGTACTCTCACTTACACACACTTAATTAATGCAATGACAGCGAGAGAATGCGCAGCGTTCGCAAGAGCGACACGGAAAAAGCATTATTTGCATGTGTGAGTGTATATGAGTAATGCTGTTTTCAGCATGTAAAAAATGAACAACCAAATGATTATTTTTTAACCAGGTTAAAACAACATAGCCCTGCTTCAAGTGATTTTCCCTAAAGAGAACAGTGTACACGTTCTTTCATCCTTCCGAAACTTATCAAATTTTCAGCTTGTCACGCGCACTCTGTGACTGAAGGTTCACTGTGTAGGTGAGCATTAAGTCCATACAGAATTTGTCTATACATTGCCGTCACTTGGCATTACTACCATCTACAAAGTCTCTCACCCACACTTTTGCAGCCACTGGTGCTCCTGCTATTTCTCATAATCTTCCTCTTCCACCCTTTACAAAATACGCAAGATGTTCGATTTTTCACTGCGTGGTACAAAGTTTTACCTCCCGACTTTGGTTCCAACTTACCCGAGAAGATGATGGCGGAGGCGGCGCCCATAACTCCGAAGAAGGGGCCATAGATGGGGTTGTCGCTGCTCACTTCAGAAGACATTTTGCTTTGTTTTTTGTGTTTGTTTTAGGCTACGAAAGAACGAGAAAAAAACAATTTTAATTCTCTGCGTTGTAGCGCTTGTAGTATAATTGTGTTCTGATGTATGCACGGCAAAGTATTATGCGGGAAGCGCTTTTGTGTGTGTAGCTCCGAGCAGAAACAAAGTGTTTTAATTATATGTACAATATATGTAAAATGTTGTACGCTGCTCTGTGACCACAATGCTGCTGCGACGACGATTTTTTTGCGAGTGAGCGCGCAAAATGAAACGAGACTGGCACAGACTAAGTTTGACGGTGTCAGCGCAAGAGAGGAGCGCGCTAGCGAGACTGTTTCGTCGAGACTCGTCCGATTATTGGATTTAATCATGTGTGCGCCAATGTCATGTGCCTGTATGCGTAAGAGCGTTAGCGCATGACAGAAAGGCCTCACATGAACGAAAAGCCAGTTCAGTTGGAGATGACAACGTTCTAAAAAAAATCACACCGACACGCAGTCACATGCGAGTTTCTTTAAACTTAATTTAGTGACATTTTGGAAAAGTAAAGTTTCGTAAATTATGAGATTTACTTCATTTTTAATTTTGGTTTTGCATTTTCTGTTCACTCCGCGCAAAAGCACATCTCAAGCAATCTTATGGCTAATGGCACGGTATAAGTGCCCTTCTGTGTCCGTGTGCGCGTGAATGTCGTGGCAGAAAATTTTTCTTTTTATATATATTTTTTAAGTTGTTCGAGTGGGAGTTGTCGTAGAAGCTTTCTGTTATCAACGTAGATTACGACGTTCCGCCTGGTTAGTGTCGCTCCTTACATTACAGCCTATTCGAGTTGGGTTTTTCACTCACGTGATTAGAAATCAAATTTAAAGCAACTCTGTGGCTGGCTTCTTCGGTTGCTGCTGTCTGCTGCTGCTTTGCGCTTGAAGCTGATACGGTTCTGAACACCAACGAGAAATTCCGCTTTGCTTTTATAAACTTTAGTCACGGGAGCTAGATTGCTGCTGGCTTTTTTGGCACATTTACTCACAAGCGATAGTTTATGGCCACCCCAAAAATTACTGCACAACAAGGTCACACTGGGTAAACGATATGATACTCCTATGCGTTAGGGAATTTGACTTTACGTGTTTTAAAAATACTGTATTAAAGTCATTATATGTATACTTACATACAAACATTGTTTTCTTTAGAGATCTTTTTCGAACATCCTTTCCATTTCTTTTATGGACAACCGCCCCCTTTACATATTGCATATGGACAAAATATTTTTTTATGTAATTATCTTTGTTTTATTAAATTTATAATCAAGTAAGTATGAGAAGTCTGCCCCATAAAAAACTCCAGCGCCGTTTATGAGGCCGTACTGTCCCCGTTGGAATCTTATGCATTAGACCCACGCAGTGATAGGCTTTTTACACCATGTACTCGAAGGGTAAAAGGCATATTAAGTTTGTATGTACCAGGCAGATGTATGATCAGCATGACGAGCATGCATGTCCGGATGAACGATCGGACTTAAGAAACTGTAAGAGCTTGATGAACCATGTTATCAGTGTAGATTCTCCTAATACTGACGAAGATCAGGTGTTTTTATGTCTGTGCCAAGCCCACCGCCCCATCAATTTGTATTTTTATGGTTGCAAAATTTTCCAGCTAGTGCAGTATCAAAAATAAGTTTACAGCCGCTAACAACGAGCTATCTGATAACTTGGTCAAATAAATTCCGCTTACGGTTTTAATTTATTATTTATTATACCCTTGCAGAACATATACTAATTTTGAGCAGAAGTTTGCGACGCAGTGAAGGAGACATCTCCGACCGCATAAAGTATATATATTCTTGATCAGCATCAACATCCGAGTCGATTTAGCCATATCCGTTTGTCTGCTTCTACGCAATCTATTCTCTCAGTTTTAAAGCTATCAGGCTAAAACTTTGCTCCAACCCATCCTTCTGTAGCAGGTGGATATAAAATGGAACGGCCAGAATCGGATCGTTGCATCACATAGCTGCCAAGGAACGATTGGGATAAAATGTCGTTAATTCGACATCTTATCAAGATCCGATCACAATTTCCTATAGCTCCCATAGGAACGATAGGAGAAAATGGGTCATTGACCATAACTCTGGTGTTTATTAATATTATTATTTCATTATTGGACAGTATACATCACCAAGAAAGTCGTTAACAACAAGCAATCTGTTTATTTGCTAAAAAAAAAAGAGAAATTGCTTGCGGTCGGGGTTTGATTTTTCTAGGAATTGCGCCTTCAATATATTTATCCTGTATTAGCTAATCGCTTCGAAAAGTATATGGTGGTGCAATGGTTAGGACGTCTGGCTGATAACACGGAATCCTCAGGTTCGAGCCCTTGACCAGACTCAGTAGTTAATTTTTTTTCGTTATTGATTGATTAAGCTTATAACCAAATTTATACAGGGTCTTTAACAGTCGGAAAACTCGACTGTAATGTTCAGACTTGTTTTAAAATATTATTTCTATATTTTTTGTTACGAAACACTGCAAAATGGAGTTGTTCATGTTGAGTTTCTAGAGAGTGCCGCTAAGGTGATGCAATAGGATGTCTGGCTCATTACCCGAAGGTTTTTGGTTTGACTGTAATGATCTTACTTTTTAGACCCTGACCCAAGGGGTAAAGGGTATATTAAATTTGTGCAAATATATGTAACAAAGTATATATATTCTTGATCAGCATGACGAGCTGAGTCGATATAGCCATGTCCGTCCGTCCGTCCGTCCGTCCGGATGAACACACGGATCTCAGCAACTGTAAGAGCTAGAGGAACCGTATTACCAGCGTAGATTCTCCTAATACTGAGTCAATTAGAGTTTGTTTTTTTTAAGTCGGCGCCACGCCCACCGCCCCCGCAATTTGTATTTGAATTTTTGCACTGACCTGCACAGCACAATTTTTAAGCTAAAATTTTTTTTTTTTGAAATACTCATGCAATTGGAGCATAGATTTCTACCGATCCTGAAAATTTCATCGAGATTGGTTAATTAGAAAGCGCACAATAAATACCTAAAGTTTACAGGCGCTAACCACAAATAATCTGTTTATTATGCTCAAACAAACGGTAAATCGCTTACGTTCGGTGGTTGATTTTTCTCGGATGTGCAGCTGCAGCTGCCACTACCTTCATATACATTTGTATGAATGTGTGCCTTCAAAATGTTTATACTGTATTAGCTGCCGGTTCAAAAAGTTTCGGTTGGTCGAATGGCTACGACGTTCGACTGAAAGATCTTGGGTTCGAGTTCCAGACTCGGTGTAAAGTTTTTTTTTTTTTTTTTTTTTGGGTTTTGATTTATTTTGCTTATAACCAAATTTGTACAGGTTCTGTAACAGTCGGGAAATTCGACTGTAACGTTCTTACTTGTTTTTTTTACTGGTGTACCGAACAAGACATAAAGTCAATTAATTAATTTTTATAACTATTTGAATTATTTTATTAACAAATTAACATTAGATTGTCGGTAAATTTACTAGTGTATTCCGTCCTAGTACTTTTCTAAAGCCCGTGAGAGCAACGTATTCATATTGGTCAGAAGCATGCGGGGATCCTCCGCCAAACCGGCGCCGACCATTGCGTTTGCAAAAAGCTGTTTGACTATCAATTGCGCGAGCTCATTGTCGCTTTCGCGCAACTTGTTAAGCTTCTTAATAATTGGGTGCCTATAATTGAGATAAAAGGTGTAGTAAAACAGTGGTTTCAAAGCATGCCAAGAACACTAACTTTGGATTGATTTCCAGCTCCGGCTGCAGCAAGGCGAAGCGATTCTGCTCTGGAACTTGGTGGCTCTGGGTGCGAATGAAGTGTCGCGCCGCTGCCATCTCCTCTACAGTAATAACACATGGGTGGGTATCCAGACGGGAGGTGGCCTTCACCTTGACCACCTGACCATTGAGCTCTTCTTCGAGCCATGTAATGAGATTGTCCAGCTCTGAGCGTAGAAGACTGCCTTCACCGAAATCGGTTGCCGCAGTCGTCTCCTTAGACTCCTCGCGCATTTCTTTCTCTACGGATACGAGCTTCTTGCTCTTAAAAATGCCGAGTTGCATGAGCACCAGTTCGTCATAGGGGTCGTAGCAGAAAAGAACCAATTCATTGCGTTTCTTCAGGCTCTCGTAGTAGGGCGATGTCTCCGCCAGGACACGGTTTGGCGCTGCCAGGTAGTAAATGTTCTGCTGCTCGGCGGAAACGGAGTTGTTATACTCCTCCAAGGACATGCGGTCAATCGAGGTTTGAGACCTGGAGGAATCGAAGCGTAGGAGTTTGGCGATCTCCTCCTTCTGAGCGGGATCATTAGAAGTGACGATGCCCTCCTTCAGGAACAACCCATAGTCGCGATAGAAGGCCTCATATTCCTCCGGTTGCTTTTTAGCACGTTCCTGCAAAAAGCGGATCACGCGCGAGGAAATCACACTAGATAGCTTGCGGATCAGACTGCTGTTTTGCAGGAGTTCGCGACTCAGATTAAGCGGAATGTCTTCCGACTCGACCACGCCCTTTACGAAGCGCAGCCATTTAGGCAGCAAGTGCTCTGTCTTCGACTGGATGAGAACCTTTCTCGTATACAGTGCCACGCCGGTATTGCCGTCGCGTGCCATCTCAAACAGACCAGGTTTGCCCTCCGGGAAGTAGATCAGTGCATGGATGCTCAGTGGAACATCAGCTTTGTAGTGGAGTGTGAAGCGCGGGACGTCAAAGCTGTTGCTGATAAAGCGGTAGAAGTCGTGGTGCTGTTCCTTGCTGATACCCTGTGAATCCAGGAGCCACAACGGCTTGATCTCGTTGGCCTGCTTACCGTTGAGCAAAATCGGTGCACTCACAAAATTACTGTACTTCTTAATTACGGCTCTGATCCGATCCTCGTCTGCGTATTCACGGTAATCGGGCTTTAGGTGCAAGACTATTCGTGTGCCCAGCTCCGCGGTTGGCGCCTGCTTAATCTCGTATGAGCCGCTACCGTCGGTGGACCAAAGCAGGCCGGGCGCGTTGGAAGCGGCCGCCCGCGTGTATACCTCAACTTTATTAGCCACAATGAAGGCCGAGTAAAAGCCGACGCCAAACTGCCCAATTATGTTGGAGGAGGCATCCGAAGAGGCGGTCTGGTGCTCGCCTTTAATTTGCTCCAGAAATTGCTTCGATCCACTGCGCGCGATTGTGCCTAGATTGCTTATCAGCTCATTCTTGGTCATGCCGATTCCCGTATCCTGAATAGTCAGTTGCATTTGCGGCTTGTCGGTTGTAATGCGAATCTCCAAAGAGCGATCTTTCCCGTCTAGGTCCGCACCGCCTAAACTTAGGGCCGTGTAGCGGAATTTCTCTAGCGCATCGCTGGCGTTTGAAATCAGTTCTCGCACGAAGACCTCGTGTTCAGAATAGAGTGAGCGGGCCACAATGTCCAGCAGCTGGCGCGTCTCAGCCTGAAACTCGTGCTTGTCCACTATGGCCTCCGACTTCTTTACGGCCTCAGTGGTAAAGCGGCGGAATGGGAGGACTAGAAATGTATTGGTCAGGGTTATGTAAATTTTCGACATTTCCTGTACCGCAAAGGTATGGACTCACCGGCAGACGACCACTTCGACCGCAGTGTGAGATTGGGGGCAGAGTGTCCGAATCGGTGGCTCTGCCTTATTACTCCGGCAAGGTGATTAATGTGGCGCCCCAGGCCTAACACTCCAATTACTCGGGCTGACATCTTTTTTATGCTCCGGAAACTTTTGTTTGTGAATACTGAAATATTACTCAATTACTACAATTTCGTATCAGCGCCCATGTGTGCCGTAGTGTGACCGTAGGACACCCGATATAACTATCGATACGAATTTTTAAAAATAGATGTTGGATTCCTGGAATTTTGAGTAGCTGCATAGAGTAAAGAATGTATCGAGGCACAATTTTTAAATCTAATCGAATCTGCAAGTGTGTGTGCAAATTACATTGTTTGAAGACAATCCCTTTACAAGCTGTAAAAGTCTAGGTAATGCCACACTAATTGCATTTATTTCGCAACAAGTATCGCAGAATTATGTATGTCGCTATTGAAATCATAATATCGATAGTTTATATGTGCAGACAAGTTTTATCAGGAATGCAACCCTTCTAAGCGCGTCCGCGTCGCTCTTGATTTTGTGTTGAATTTTGGTTTATTACTAATTCTTTCGAGTGTTTTGCTGATTGAATGCAATGTATTAATATTTTTCCACCAGCGACTCATTTCGAAGCTTTCAATTTAATTACATCTGAGCATGAGCGGCTCTACCATTGACAATGTGCGGGTACTGCTGCAATCGCTTCCAGCAGCTACTAGCAGCAGCGCCGGTCAGCAGGGCGAGCTGCAAATACCGGGGAAAGGTCTGGCAATGTTTGCACACGCCGGCACTCCGCTGCGTGTCAGAAACCAGCAGCAGATGCCGTTGCCGGAGAAAGCTGAGGAGAAGCCTGAGTCGGCGCTTCAGGAGTTCAGGCGCGACCTGCAGCTTTTTCACGAACGACGCGGGTAAGTGCAGATTAGTACTCACCTTTAATTAGAGATCCCTGACCCACCATATTCATTATCCTACAGTACGCCCATTACTCAGGCAGCTAAGATTAGCGGCAAACAGGTGGACCTGTATAAGCTGTACCAGGAGGTTACGGAGCGTGGCGGCTTTAACAAGGTAAACATGCGGGACGAGTGGGACGAAGTGTTTAGTGCCCTAGAGACGCATCGGGAGCGTTGCGTCAATGGCACGGCGGGAATCAAGCACATATACAGACGGTATCTGGACAAGTACGAGCGCCTCAACTTTTTCGGTGAAGATCCAGACAAGCTGGAGGCTCTGGAGGCGGCCATTGAGAACGTAGAAATGAGCGGGGTACGAGCACGCTCGCGGGCCCTGGCTGGAGGAGGTGGCGGCGGATTGAGTAGTATCTTTGGCTCGACGCACTCCACGCTGCCGGCTGTTCCCATGGCCTATAATCAGCGCCAGCACATTGTGAACGCAGACCGGCGACGACAGTATAAGCTGTCGACGCAACTTTACCGACACAGCAGTTACGAAAAGCTTCTTCTGTCGCTGCTGTCGCCGCTACCAAACGAGCAGGACTTCGCTATCAACGTGTGCACACTGATGGCTAACGAGGTGCGGCACACACTGCAACTAACCGAGTGCCCTAAGCTGTTGGACGTGCTGCTGGCCCACTTGGGCGTGTACGCAGATTTCACCATGCGCCAGCTTTTTCAGCATAGCTACACAGAGGTGCGGGAGCATTCACAACTTAGCTTCTGGTGTGACCTGCTACACGACAGGCCCCAGATCCTTGAGCTCTATACGGACGAACAGGCCTGGTTTGATAACGGTCTGATCACCAAGAAGGACAGGGAGAATTCTGCTGCTCGCACCGATCTGCTGGCGGCCTGTAACGAGCTGGACTTCCTCAATCTGCGGCGTAGCAGCGGCACAGACGAGCGTATGGGCCAGAGGGTGCTTCAGATAGTTCAGCTCATGCGGGCGCTAAGTTTTCACCAGGAAAATCACAATCTTTTCGCTTCAAACCGCACTCTCTGGCGATATCTGGTCATGGGTGCCAACGTTCGATGGAGTAAGTTTGTCGCGAAATCGAAAGTCTCATTTAAAAAAGATTAAGGTTCCATATCTTATACATTAACATTCTATTATTACCTTGGGAAATAATTTTTGGCAAATTGGTGGAACTGAAATTTATTTTTGATTTCGCATGACGATCGAATCCTGAAATGAGTACATAATTAAAATCCTTTTTCGCAGGTAATATACATATTCAGGCACTGGAGACAGCTGGAAACCTAGCGCATCAGTTTGAATTGCAGGATCCGACCACCGATGAGCTGTCGCGAAATCTACTGGCCACGCTCTGCGAAGGCGTCGACTCCAACGACAGGGCAGTAGTCATCAGCTGCCTGGAGATTATTTACAAGCTATGCGGCCGCGAGGGTAATTCACAGCACATAAACCGTTATCTGAGCCTGGACTTTTATCAGCGCGCCATGCTGCTGCTCTCGTTGACAGACGTGATGCTGCTTATATTTACCTTGGAGGCAGTCTATGCCCTTAGCTCGCTAGGCGCTCGTCCTTGCTCGATGTTGATGCAGGTGCGTGGCCTGATAGACCAACTGGTGGCCCTGATCACTGTAGAGGCGCAGACGTACGGCGCCGACGGTTGCATACTCATGCGTGTGGTGGAGGTCGTGCCGGGTAACATGATTGCTTCGTTATCTCACAATGTGCCCTCCATGCCAGCACCCACGGTGGCCGCTCTTACGACGATCCCTCCTTCACTACAGGTTGCTGTTAAGCCGCCCGCCGCTCTGCCTACACCATCGCCCGCACAGACCCAAGTGCTTTTACCACAAGTCGAGCAGCAAGCTGTGACCATCTCAGCGCCTATTCCGACTACAGCTTCGGTTCCAATTCAAATTGCTCCAACTCCCAGTCTGACGGTGCCAAGTCTGCCGCAGTTGCACATACCGGTACCTAGCCTACCACAGGTGCATCTACCACCGGTCACAAATACTGTGGCGCTTCCCACGCCACCATCCGGTCCCCAAAGCTTCACCCACGAGGACGAGCAGTACGCCCTGGCCTGGCTGGGGGCCACCTATGAGAGAGCCGGTATCGGCAACGAACTGCGCTTTGAACAGGCGGAGCTCTACCGGATATACCTGTCGCACTGTCAAAAAGTTGGAAAGCAATCAGTAGTTAACCACTTGCAGTTTCCGCGATTGGTACGGCTCATATTCAACCATTCTGTTGGTCCGGTAATTGTTCGCCAACTGGACGGATCCGACCTGCCTGGAATCTACTACGTGGGCATTCGAATGAGGAGCCAGCAATTGGCCATGCAAAAGCCTCTCTCCAGCATCACTCCCGGCAAGAAGGAGACACCGATATTACCCAAGCCGTCGCCAATAGAAACTGTCCAGGCAGAAGCTGCGACTGAAGAAGTGTGTCCAGCCACAACGCAAGCACCTAGTTCCTCGCTGATCAAAAGTTTGTTGGCTAACAAGGTCACCGAGCGTCAGCAGAAGCAAAAGGCCCAGGTGCAGTCGCAGACTCAATCGCCGCAGCCACCCGCCCTAGTGGCAACCACATCAGCGGCTACAAGTGGCACCCATCCCATCAAAGTTACGTCGACGGCAATAAGTGCATTCGTTAACAACCCGCTCATGCAGCATACGCCGGTGAAAGTGGGCCAGACGACTATTAAAGCGCTGCATCCGCAGATAGCCCTTGAGAAAAAGCCGATTACGGACTCTGCTCCTCCACCTCTCGCTCCTCTTAGTGGAGCCAATGTGATGACGAAGGACACCAGTGGGCGTACCCTCATAATAGCCGCAGCTGCTGTTAAACGGAAGCTGACCATCGACGAGGAGCAGAACAAACGCATTGCACTGGATGCCGCCAATTTATCATCTTCTTCCGGCAAGGAGGAACCGCATGTAACGCCCTCTAAAAACGCTGCCAATCTCTATGCGGACTTGGCAGCTTCCATCCTAGAAGACGAGGACTTGGATGATGTTCCGCCGCTGGCCAAGCACAGTCAGGAACAACCCCAACACCAGTCACAACAACAGCTCCAGCTCATCCCGGCCAAGCTTCAGTCTGCTCAGCGTCAACTGGTATTTCCTGTCAGCAGTGTCACTTCTCAGTCTTCGCCCACGCAGCTTAAGCTAGCCACCACGGCTACTATCAAGACGGATCAAGGCCTTCAGACGGTGCCAGTGATATTGCAGCCAAAGACCACGATGGACATCACGCCGGCACCACAGACGCAATATGTTCTGGCCACAAACCAGCAGGGTCAGACCTATTTGGTGGCACAGCAGACGCAGTCCACAGTCCCACCGCCCCCGCAGACAGCTCCACCCACGCTGCTTGTCACACAGACTCCGCAACAACAAACCAAGACCATCATCATCCTACAGCAGCCGGGTGGAGTATCAGCTGCTAGCGTTGCGGGCACGCAGAAGATGATCATGACAACGGCGCAGGGTCAGCAGGTGCTCGTTACTACTACCACGACTCCGCAACCTGCACATTCACGCACCACGGCTTCTCAGCAACAGATCTTTATCGCTCCTCAACGCCCAGGGCCAGCGTTGGGAGCGGGCCAGATGTCTCCCTCGCTGCTTTCACAGTTAAACCAGATTCCGGCCACCATTAAACTGCATCAACCGCAGCCGCAACTCGTTGGGCCGCAAGCAGCTGCTCAGCGGCTGGTGACCACTAAGTCGGGTGCTGCGCCCCCAATTCCTCAGCTGCAGCAGCATCAGTCCATCATCCAGCAACACATTATATCCGGGCCTGCTTCATCGAGT
The DNA here is from genome assembly GCA_021224005.1 of Drosophila setifemur. Classification (NCBI taxonomy): domain Eukaryota; kingdom Metazoa; phylum Arthropoda; class Insecta; order Diptera; family Drosophilidae; genus Drosophila; species Drosophila setifemur. The sequence continues at coordinate 1,203,699 of JAJJHY010010898.1, forward strand.
TCCACGGGCGTTGCAGCTACAGGCGAAAAGCGGATGCTTCTAGCCAGCATCAAAGAGACGACGCTTATTACCCAGACTCCAGCCGCAGCGGTTCCTTTGCAGCAAAGCCAACTTAATTCGCAGACTATTATTACCACGCAGCAGTCCACCACAAACAGCGTCGGGAGCTCAGCCTTTCAGCAACAGCAGCACCAACACATTCGAACTGTTTTTGAGCAGCAGCAGCACCATCCTTCTATAATTCAGCAGAAGATCAGCATGCCGCCTGTAAGTTGTGCAGAAACAAGGTTTCTTATAGGTTCAATTTTAGTACTCGTGGGTCAGTTTTTAGTTACTAATTTGATTTGAAAAGATAATTGTACACATGATACTATATTAGTAGCAGTTTGTTGCGAGTCCATTATAATTTATTCAATAGCGTCATAGCACCTATCGAATTTAATTCATGTTCTCTATATAGCTTTGTTTAGTAAATAATTGTTCACCAAGGATATTGTTATCATGGGAACTCCTATGCTAACATTTCTTGATTGTTTTTTTAGACCCTGTACCCGAAGGGTAAAGGCTATAATAAGTTTATGCAAATGTATGTAACAGGCAGAAGGAGGCGTGGCAGACCAAACGAAGTATATTTATTCTTAATCAGTATGTCGAGTTGAGTCGATATAGCCATGTCCGTCTGGATAAACGAAAGGATCTCAGAAACTGAAGGAGCTAGAGTAACCATATTAACAGTGCAGATTCTCCTAATATTTACGCAGATCAAGTTTCGCCTTAGCAATTTGTATTTTAATGTTTTCACTGCTCTGCATTCCACAATTTTTAAGCTAGAGACTTCATTCTTTTACGAAATTGGAAAATACAATTCTACCAATCCCTAAAATTTCAAGTTTGGTTAATTAGATAGCGCTCAAAAAAGATGCAAAGTTTACAGCCGCTAACAACAAGCTATCTGTTTATTTGCTCAATTAAACAGTAAATCGTTTGCGGTCGGGGGTTGATTTTTCTAGGAATCGCCGCTGAGAACGCACTACCTTCATATACGTAAGTATGAATGTGCGCCTTCAATATATTTATACTGTTTTAGCTACGTACTCGGAAATGTATATGGTGGTGCAGTGGCTAGGACGTCTGGCTGATAACACGGAGGTCTCAGACTCGAACTCCAGCCCAGACTCGGTGGTTAATTTTTGTTTTGTTTTTGCGTCATAGCACGGTGGTTAATTAGACCCTGTACCCAAAGGGTAAAGGGTATATTAAGTTTGTGCAAATGTATGTAACAGGCAGAAGAAGGCGTGGCAGACCCCACAAAGTATATATATTCTTGATCAGCATGACGAGCTGAGTCGATATAGCCATGTCCGTCTGTCCGTCCGTCCGTCCGGATGAACACACGGATCTCAGCAACTGTAAGAGCTAGAAGAACCGTATTACCAGTGTAGATTCTTCTAATACTGAGTAAATTAGAGTTTATTTTTTTAAGTCGGCGCCACGCCCACCGCCCCCGCAATTTGTATTTGAATTTTTGCACTGCCCTGCACTGCAGAATTTTCAAGCTAAAATTTTTTTAAAAATACACATGCAATTGGAGCATAGATTTCTACCGATCCTGAAAATTTCATCAAGATTGGTTAATTAAAAAGCGCACAATAAATACCCAAAGTTTACAGACGCAAAACACAAAAAATCTGTTTATTTGCGCAAACAAACGGTAAATCGCTTGCGTTCGGTGGTTGATTTTTCTCGGAAGTGTAGCTGCAGCTGCGCTGCCACTACCTTCACATACATATGTATAAATGTGCGTCTTCAATATATTTATACTGTATTAGCTGGCGATTCAAAAAATTTGGATTTGTCGAATGGTTACGACGTTCGACTTAAAACGCGAAGATCTTGGGCTCGAATCCCAGACCGGACTCGGTGTGAATATATATATATATATATATTTTTTTATTTTTATTTTTTTTTTTTTTTAGCTTATAACCAAATTTGTACAGGGTCTGTAACAGTCGGGAAACACGACTGTAACGTTCTTACTTGTTTTTGTTTTGTTTTTGTCGTTCTTGATTGATTTAGTTTATAACAAAATTGGTACAGGGTACTTAACAGTCGGGAAACTCGACTGAAATGTTCTTACTTGTTATACCCTTGCAGAGGGTATAAAGTATATATATTCCTGATCAGCATCACCAGCCGAGTCGATCTAGCCATGTCCGTCTGTCGGTTGCTATGTAAACTATTCTCTCAGTTTTAAAGCTATCAAGATGAAACTTTGCACCAACCTTCAATCTGTTGCAGGTAGTATATAAGTCGGAAAGGCCGGAATCGGAATACTTCATCACATAGCTCCCATGGGAACGATTGGGAAAAAGTCCCCTAAATTCGCAATTTTTAAAGATAATTAATTTATTTAGTAGGAAACATTATTTAGTGGGAAACATTATTTAATGACTATTTTAACATATCCTGAAAGTATCATCAAAATCGAACCACTATATCATATAGCTGCCATAGGAACAATGGGAGAAAATGGGTCATTGAACATAATTTTGGTGTTTTTTAAGACAATTAATTCATTCTTGAGAAATACAGTATTCATAGAAGTTTTAGAAAATTAAAAACCAAAAATCGGATCACTATATCCTATAGCGGTCATACAAACGATCGAACAGTTTTAAAGCAACTGGTATGCAAGGGTATTCTTAGCATCGGGTACCGAAACTAGCCATCCTTTCTTGTTAGACCCTTTGGGTGTAAAGGGTATATTAAGTTTGTGCAAATGTATGTAACAGGCAGAAGGAGGCGTGGCAGACCCCACAAAGTATATATATTCTTGATCAGCATGACGAGCTGAGTCGATATAGCCATGTCTGTCTGTCCGTCCGGATCTCAGCAACTGTAAGAGCTAGAGGAACCGTATTACCAGTGTAGATTCTCCTAATACTGACGCAATTAGAGTTTATTTTTTTTAAGTCGGCGCCACGCCCACCGCCAACGCAATTTGTATTTTTATTTTTGCACATTTCTGCACAATTTTCAAGCTAAAATTTTTAAAAAATACACATGCAATTGGAGCATAGATTTCTACCGATCCTAATCCCGATCCTCATCGAGATTGGTTAATTATAAAGCGCACAATAAATACCTAAAGTTTACAGGCGCTAAACGCAAGTAATCTGTTTATTTGCTCAAACAAACGGTAAATCGCTTGCTTTCGGTGGTTGATTTTTCTCGGAAGTGCCGCTGCAGCTGCCACTACCTTCATATACATACTTCTATGTATGAATGTGTGCCTTCAATATATTTGTACTGTATTAGCTGCAGCCTGCAGGTCCAAAAAGTATTGGGTGGTCGAATAGTTACGACGTTTGATTGAAAGCGTGAAGATCTTGGGTTCGAATCCCAGACCGGACTCGGAGAAAATATATATTTTTTTTGTTTTGATTTATTTTGCTTGTACAGGGTCTGTAACAGTCGGGAAACTCGACTGTAACGTTCTTAAATGTTTTTCATTTATAATGTGCTTTTTTTTTTAAGATTTCTGATGGGCCCAAAACAAAAACTTCAGCCGTATTACCACATGCGATTCCGCCTATAACCGCTCTTATGGCCAAGAAGTCGTTACAGACTCAGCTTCCGGCTGTGAAGTCAACGACCACCCAGACAGCAGTTGTACCACCGTCGGCTTCCATAGAATACACATCGGGATCCGGCGGCAAAGTAGTTGGAAGCGAAATTAAACTTGTCGAGCACAGTACCTCAGTCTCAGCGACTGTGGTCACCAGTAGTAGTTGCAGCAGTGCATTGGTGCTCAGCCAAAGCGTATTTACCGCACCCCAAACGAGTAATAGTCCCACGCCCGTGTCCTCCCCTGTACCGGTAGACGCTAACTGGCTTTACATCTGCGACTGGCGTAACTGCCCGCGTAGAAAGTTCAAGTCCATCAACGACCTTAAATACCATGTGTGCAATGTCCATTGTCCAGACCATCTTGACTCGGATGCGGACATATATTGTCAATGGGGCAGCGGGCCCACATTTTGTGATAACAGGGCACGCAAACGCTACTCGCTGATGACGCATCTTATTGACCGCCATCTGACCACGGAGACCCTAAGAGCTGCCATGCAACGCCGTCTAGCCACCGGAATCCATAACGTTGCACCCACTCAGCCACCTGTGACCATCGTGCGCAACGAGGGCCACACCCAGCGCTTGGTAGGCAGTGCATCCGGGTCGTCCACGGCTACACCTCCGGCCCCGCCCGTTGTTGGCAGCGCCGCAATGCAGGCCATGAATCGTCACACCACCGACTACACTAACTCTAAGGAGTTGATAGACGAAAACGAGGGACCCGTCACTAAAAGCATACGCCTAACGGCGGCGCTCATCCTGCGCAACCTGGTCACATACTCGTCGACGGCCAAGCGCACCCTGAAGCGGTATGAGCCCCACTTGGCCAATGTGGCCCTCAGCAACGTAGAAGCCAGCGGAGTAATCTCCCATATTATGTTTGAGCTAAGTCAATAGACGATAGCAAGAGCCAATGCCGATGCAGCTGCTTTATTGTATTTTTGTACCACCCCCGAAATCGGTGTACAAGAAATTAACCCATTACTCGACATGTAATAACTGCACTATAAATGTAAAAGAAAGAAAAAGAATGCACCATTTATTTGTGAGTGGGTTTATATATTGTTGTACTTAAATTTTGCACATAAGTTTACACTCCATTGACGGATACATCATAGACCCCATAACATATATATATTTAAATAAGTGGTTGTTTGAATAGGATTAACAAATTTTATTAAAATCCGAACTGTATTTCCTAAAGTGGCCGTAATCTTCGATCCCCGAGTTAAAAAATCAGCAGGCAGACTTTCCGTTTTTCAAGAAGTTATCATTATCAACAATCGTGTAGCGGTTGCTTCTGTAGGTGTCCAGTTCGAAAATGTACTTCTTGCCACAGTCCTTCATCAGCTTGTGGATAACCGGCTTGATGTTTTCAATGCCCGCGATACGAGCTAGCTCATTGTAGTATACAAACTGAAATCATAGAATTGAAGGGGATTTCTCAATCCTTCTCTAAAGGATTCTTACCTGTCGCTCGCCCATTTGGTGGGCCTTTTTATGGTTATAAACTCCGGAGCTCCATTGCTCTCCTATCTCCTGCTCCAGCTGGGCGATCATCTGCTCCCGCACAGGGAATTCGCGTTGCCCAGTAAAAAACTTGAGAGTGAAACGCACCTGCATGTCGAAAATATGTGTGGGAATCACGTTGAAGGGCAGCCCTACAAAGGCCATTGTCGGGTGGTTGATATTAATGCATTGCTTCCATAACGGTTGCACAAAGTTGTCGATCACCTGGACACCCACATCGGTGCTGAGGCATGGAAATGTGTACTTGTATCCGGTACAATACAAGACGTGGTTGAAGTTTTCGTGGCTACCGTCCGTGAATACGGCTCCGTTCCGCGTAAAGCGCTGCACGTCCGGCTTCTGCTCGACGTTACCCATGAAGGCTGTGTTGGGTGTAGTGGACAAATGATGGCTTAAAAACACCCGATTGGCAGCCGCACGAACGTGGTTTGTGATATCCATGCCGCTGGGCCCCGCTCCAATGATTAAGACTCTCTCATCTATATTCATTAAATAAAATATATATTTATTATTTTCCTGGTATAAGTATTTTAGTTTGAATCTGTAAATCATAAGGATGATGTTTATCAGCAAATGTTGATCCAATATTATAAAATATTGGTCCTGTTTATTATAAAACGTACGTTTTATTATATATATAATGTAATTAAACTTCAATTTTATTCCGTATACCAGAATAGGGTCGCTGCTCGAGCACTCCATCCGCGAAAAATTACGTGCTTATATTGGTAAAGTGAAAAGAAATAAACATGAGTTATGCTTATTTATATGTTATGTTTATACTGAAACAAATAGTTTGTCTGCTTTGTTAACAAAAAAAAAAAAATTTTATTATGCTTGCAAACTAATTTTGCTCCACTCGCCGCAGCGCTGAAATTAAATATTTTTCCCAGATATGCAGATTCTACAATGATATCTATTACATACTCGAATATATGTGAGTGTTGGAAAACTAGTATTATATGCAAATACTGTAAGTAAATTTTTTTAACATAGACATAGTTAAATCTACTCGGCTGGTGATGCTGATCAAGAATATATATACTTTATGTGTTCGAAGACTTTTACTTCACTGAGTTACAATGGTCGAAGAGGGCATTTGTCGACCATTCGTCCAAGGATAGAGCAACATTTGCTCCACGCGGCAGCTTAAATATAACATTAATTAATGCAATTATTAACTATAAGTATTTAATATTTAACCATGTTTTTCTATTTACTTAAAGAGTGTTACCGCAACCCTTTTTCCAAGCCTCCGGTTTCGGTTATACATATTATGAGTTTACTGTACCGACATTACACTTGGCTACTTTTATACTTTTTTACTTTTACCCAAAGGGTAAATGGGATTATTAAGTTTATGAAAATGTATATAACAGGCAGAAGAAGGCATAGCAGAAAAAGTACATATGTCGATATGTCCGTCCGTCCTACAGTCTGTCCGTCTTGATGAAACCATGTCACTTTGGTTTATTTAAAAGCGCACAACAAAAATGCAAAGTTTACAGCCGATAACAACAAGCTATCTGTTTATTTGTTAAAAAAAAACAGGTAAGAACGTTACAGTCGAGTTTCCCGACTGTTACAGACCCTGTACAAATTTGGTTATAAGCAAAATAAATTAAAACAAGTAAAAACGTTACAGTCGAGTTTCCCGACTGTTACAGACCCTGTACAAATTTGGTTATAAGCAAAAAAAATAAGAAATAAAAATATTGGATTTACACCGTGTCCGGTCTGGGATTCGAACCCAAGATCTTCGCGTTTTAAGTCGAACGTCGTAACCATTCGACAATCCCAAACTTTTTGAGCCGACAGCTAATACAGTATAAATATATTGAAGACGCATATTCATACATATGTATATGAAGGTAGTGGCAGTGCAGCTGCAGCGGCACTTCCGAGAATAATCAACCACCGAACGCAAGCGATTTACCGTTTGTTTGCGCAAATAAACAGATTTTTTGTGTTTAGCGCCTGTAAACTTTAGGTATTTTTTGTGCGCTTTCTAATTAACCAATCTTGATGAAATTTTCAGGATCGGTAGAAATCTATGCTCCAATTGCATGTGTATTTTTAAAAAAATTTTAGCTTGAAAATTGTGCAGTGCAGGGCAGTGCAAAAATTCAAATACAAATTACGGGGGCGGTGGGCGTGGCACCGACTTAAAAAAAATAACCTCTAATTTACTCAGTATTAGAAGAATCTACACTGGTAATACGGTTCTTCTAGCTCTTACAGTTGCTGAGATCCGTGTGTTCATCCGGACGGACGGACGGACGGACGGACGGACGGACGGACGGACAGACGGACAGACGGACAGACGGACATGGCTATATCAACTCAGCTCGTCATGCTGATCAAGAATTTATATACTTTGTGGGGTCTGCCACGCCTCCTTCTGCCTGTTACATACATTTGCACAAACTTAATATACCCTTTACACCCAAAGGGTCTAACAAGAAAGGAAGGCTAGTTTCGGTACCCGATGCTTAGAATAACCTTGCAGACCAGTTGCTTTCAAACCGTTTTATCGTTTATATGGAAGCTATAGAATATAGTAATCCGATCTTTGGTTTTTAATGTTTTTAATGTCTATGAAAACTGTATTTCTCAAGAATGAATAAATTGGCTTGAAAAACACCAGAGGTATGCTCAATGACCCATTTTCTCACATCGTTCCTATGGCAGCTATAAGATTTAGTGGTCCGATTTGAATAATTTAGGGCACTTTTTCCCAATCGTTCCTATGTCAGCTATAGGATATAGGGTATATTAAGTTTGTGCAAATGTATGTAACAGGCAGAAGAAGGCATGGCAGACCCTACGAAGTATATATATTCTTGATCAGCATGTCGAGCAGATTCTCCTAATACTGACGCTGATGAAGTTTATTTTTAGACTCTGTACCCAAAGGGTTAAGGGTATATTAAGTTTGTGCAAATGTATGTAACAGGCAGAAGGAAGCGTGGCAGACCCCACAAAGTATATATATTCTTGATCAACATGTCGAGCTGAGTCGATATAGCCATGTCCGTCTGTCCGTCTGGATAAACGAAAGGATCTCAGAAAGTGTAAGAGCTAGAGTAACCATATTAACAGTGTAGATTCTCCTAATACTGCTGAAGTTTATTTTTGTTTCGGTGCCACGCCGATCCTGAAAATATCATTAAGTTTGGTTACCTAGAAAGCGCATAAAAAAATGCTCAGCTTACAATGTTATTAACATAGACCTTGTTGAAAGACCATTTAAATAAATACATACAGTTCGTAAACGTATGTAATTGCATTGCAAAGTTGCCGGTGCTTTCGCATCGATTCACCCGCTGTTGGCGCTGTGCATTAACCCTAGGAAGCGATCTGAGAATTTTTTAACCCAGTGTCAAAATTGTACATTTTTAACAATAAACAAGAAAGGAAGGCTAGTTTCGGTACCCGAAGCTTAGAATACCCTTGCAAACCAGTTGCCTTGAAACCGTTCGATCGTTTGTATGGCAGCTATAGGACATAGTGATTCGATTTTTGGTTTTTAATATTCTAAAACGGATTTCATGTCTATGAAAACTGTATTTCTCAAGAATGAATTGATTGTCTTGAAAAACATCAGAGTTATGTTCAATGACCCATTTTCTCCCATCATTCCTATGGCAGCTATAGGATATAGAGTCCGATTTGGATGAAACTTTCAGAATATGTTAAAATATTCATTAAATAGAGAATTCTAAAAAATAAATTAATTATCCTTAAAAATGCCGAATTTATGGCACTTTTCCCAATCGTTCCTATGGGAGCTATGTGATGTAGTATTCCAATTCCGGCTTTTCCGAATTATATAATACCTGCAACATATTAAAGGGTTGGTGCTAAGTTTCAGCTCGATAGCTTTAAAACTGAGAGAATTGTTTACATAGCAACCGACAGACGGACAGACAGACGGTCATGGCTAGATATATCCTTTATATGGTCGGAGACGTCTCCTTCACTGCGTTACAAACTTCTGGTCAAAATTATAATACCCTCTGCAAGGGTATAAAAACTGCAACAAAAACTAGCTTAAGTCCTGGTATGGATGAAATTGAGTTTCATATTTGAGCGCGTGCAAGAAATGGGATTGGCTCTAGATGGCGAAGTATTGAAGCCCGCCACCGAAAAAGAGCTAATATTAAGATTGGAGCTACTGGATAAAACTCAGGCTTCTTTTATTTAAATTAACGGCAGCCTTGAGAAGCTCGATTTTAATGAAATTGGCAGCCCACTTCTTAATAAATTTGATGGGCTCTTGCGCACATCAGCGAAATATTGGGCCTTTAGAAGGTAGAGAAAGCATCAGATGTAGAATCGTGTGGGCTTTCGGACACCTTTAATGCGAACCTGCGTGCTTTACAGTCCTTATACAGTTTGACCAACTAGCTGGCTGCATAATTATTCACAGCTTACTTAAAAGAGTGGATATTGGAACTCGGACAGCATGGGACGAGTCATGTGTATTGGATCAAATACCAACATGCAAGCAGTTTATCGAGTTTCTGGAAAGGCGTTTGTCAGCGTTGTCAGCAATTAAAAAGTATGGAGCATTCAGCTGAGGCTTTCGCGCGTTTGTCATCACAAGCTGCAATAACTCTAGTCATAGTATTAGCTACGTTTTTACGTCTAACGCCACAAGTATGTATGTTTTCGAGAGGCAAAAAGATTATCTCTGTGCGTCAATTGCTGGAAAGGAGGCCATCAAATGAGCAATTGCAATGTTGGTTTCTGTCGAGAGTGTGGAGCGAAGCATCACAGCCTGTTGCATTTTGATTCACAGCCCATGTCGCCTCAGGATTAGCGTGCTGCAGCTACGGCAGAAGTTACATCAAACTGCTTTTCCCACTCTTCAAGTACCCGCAGAAATGACTGCTCTGCGTCTCTGATCGGCCAATGTCCGACGTCTGAGGCTGTTTTTCTAGCCACAGCAGCCGTAAGTGTGAAAAATCGCTCTGGTGCGTGGGTACCATGTCGTGCATTGCTCGATCTGGGTTTCAACTTTACATCATAGCATCTCGGCTTGCTCACAAATTACAGTTGCCACCAAATAAACAGCTGTTTCTGGACTTGGTGATTCCAGATTCAGATCTGATGGAGCAACTGTCAACAGAAATCTAAAATCTTGTGCTTCAGATTATTGCGCTAGTATCTCAGCTCCTGCGATTACGGGTAATCAACCCAGTTCGACTGTGTCCCAGAAGGATGGAGGATCCCAAGCAACTTTCGGCTGGCTGATACTGAACTCCACTAGTCACAGGAGATTTACTTGTTGATTGGAGCCAATATATTTTCCAAGCTGCTCTGCGTAGGACAATTCGATTGGTACTGGACTGCCGCTGCTACAAAATACTCGCCTTAGATGGGTCGTCACTGGTGGAGGTTAACCAATCGTCAGCCTTGTTGACTTAGTCACCGTCAGATAACAGAGGTCAAGATGAGATGCGGATGGAGAAGCCCCCTAAGGATCCGTGGACCGCCCTTTATCCGGATGCAAATTCGTCAGCCCCCATGGAAGGGCTAAGAAGTGTCTACGCCAACATCTTCAAATTCTTTAACCGTATTAGATACCTTGGACTCTCCAAAGAGCACAAGCGGGAAGAAATCTATTAGCTTGTGTGCTGCCGATGTATTTAGAGTCTTCCAACGGGGGGAGTATGTTTGGTATGCAGCCAGAGTCAGAACTAAAATGAACTCCAATTTAAGACTTTCTTAAATTCCCTTCATTGATTTCTCTTCTCTCATTGCCGCGGCCCTTTGCCTAAGCTCTATCGTTTACATTTATATTCGATATTCTCGATCTGCAATATTATATTGTTTTTATACGACTGCACGGCCAATCCGCGACCTCGCAGCCAAAGTTGTTAAAACCCAAAACATTGCCCCGCGTCGTCATATTAATGGAACTAAAATTAATATATGAAATGTATATGGTGGTGCAATAGTTAAGATGTCTGGCTTTTAACACGGAGGGCCCTGGTTCAACCCGCAGACACGTTTATTTTTTCTTTGCATTTTTTTTTGGTTCTTGATTTATGTTGCTTATTAAAAGATTGGTAAAGCGTGTTTAACAGTCGGGAAACTCGACTGTAATGTTGCTACTTGTTTAGTTTAATAATGCTTAATGGGGTGGTACAAGTTAACTTTTCTAAAGAATGGCCGCTGAGAATGCTTTACCTTCATGTATATATATTCAATATATTTCTACAGTATTAGCTATTTGCTTACGTGGAGCAATAGTTAGGACGTCTGCCTCACTGCTCGGGGGTCCCTGGTTCAAACCCAAGCTGGGTTGTCCTTTTGCATTTTTTTTCTGCCTTGATTTATTTCGCTTATAAAAAAAATGCTACAGGGTATTTAACAGTCGGGAAACTCGATTGTAATGTTCTTACTTGTTATACTCTTGCAGAAAGTGTTTAATTTTAAGAAGTTTGCAACGCGATGAAGAAGACATCTCCGACCTCATAAAGTATATTTTATTATATATATTGTTGGTCAGCATCACCAGCCGTGTCGGTCTAGCCATGTGCGTCCGACTGTCTGTCTGTTTCTATGCAATCTAGTCTCTCAGTTTAATGGCTCTCGCGGAAAAACTTTGCACCACACTTCTATCTGCTAAAGGTAGTGTTAAGTGACAACTGCCGAAATCGGAATACGGAAAATTGCTGCCATAGAAACGATTAAGAAACAAGAAAGCTTCGGTACCCGAAGCTTAGAATAACCTTGCAGACCAGTTGCTTTCAAACCGTTTTATCGTTTATATGGAAGCTATAGAATATAGTAATCCGATCTTTGGTTTTTAATGTTTTTAATGTCTATGAAAACTGTATTTCTCAAGAATGATTTTATTGTCTTGAAAAACTCCAGAGTTATGCTCAATGACCCATTTTATCCCATCGTTCTTATGGCAGATATAGGATATAGTGATCCGAATTTGATGATTTTAAGATATGTTTAAATAGTCATTAAATAGAGTTTCCCAAGAAATAAATAAAATAACTTAAGAAATAGCGAATTTATAACACTTTTTCCCAATCGTTTCTATGACAGCTATGTGATTTAGTGTTCGGATTCCGGCAGTTCCGACTTATATACTACCTGCAATAGATTAAGGGATTGGTGCAAAGTTTCAGCCCGATAGCTTTAAAACTGAGACTAGTTTACATAGCAACCGACAGACGGACAGACAGACGGACAGACAGACAGAAAGACGGACATGGCTAGATCGACTAGGCTGGTGATGTTGATCAATAATATATATACTTTATAGGGTCGGAAATGTCTCCTTCACTGCGTTACAAACTTCTGGTCAAAATTATAAAACCCTTTGCAAGGGTATAAAAAGGGCGTAGATTTGACATCTTTTAAGATAATTGATTGTTTTCAAATCGCTTTTAATTAACTATGTTAACTTATTCTGATAGTTTTATCAAAATCAGGCTACTGTTTCCTCTGGCTGTCATAGGAACGATGGAAGGAAATGGGCCATTGACCATAACTCTGGTGTTTATCAATATAATTAATTCATTTTTTGATATTTAGAAAATGAAAAAAACTCGGACCAGTATATTCTATACTTTCCATACAAACTACGGAACGGTTTAAAGGCAACTGGTCAGCAAGGGTATTTTAAGCTTCGGAACCGGAAGATAGCCTTGCTTTCTTGTTTCATTCTTGATATACTTCGAGCGGCGCTTAAACCAAAATTGGTATAGGGTATTTAATAGTTGGGAAACTCGTCTGTATTATTGTTACTTTGTTTTTACTGATTTAATCAAAATGATTTACGCTTAAAGGTTTTTCAAAACTGCTCATTCTAAATATTTCGTAATTTGGGAGCATTATCATTCACAGACTAGATTTAATTGAAATGTTTGTTACCAGCTTAAGATACCTAAAATTAATTTAACAAAAAAGAAATGCTAGTTTTGGGGCCAGAAACTTAGAATACCCTTGCTGATTAGTTGGCTTCAAACAGTTTGATAATTTGATTGGCAGCTATAGGATATAGTGGTCAGATTATTGGTCCTTCATTTTCTAAATAGACTTTAATGTCTATGAAAAGAATATTGTCCAGGAATGAAATATATATATTGATACCAGTGAAATGATACATTTTCTCCCATTGATCCTAAGGCAGCTAAAGGATATAGTGGTTAAAATAATTATTAAATGGTGATTTATAAAGAATCATTCAAATATCATAACAAATTTATGACCTTTTTTCCAATCCGTGGGGTCCGATTCCGACAGTTAAATAGAAGACAGATAGAAGGGTTGGTGTAAAGTTTCAGCCCGATAGCTTTAAAACTGAGAGACCAGACAGACGGACAGACAGACAGACTGTCACTGGTAGATCGACTCGCCTGGTGTTGCTAATCAAAAATATATATACTTAATGGGGGTTAAGATGTCTCTTCCTATTGCGTTGCAAACTTCTGGTAAAAATTAGAATACCCTCTGCAAGGGTTATACCCTGCAGCTAAACTATCACCAAGGAAGCACGTGCATCTGGTTCTCAAAACATGGCCGGAAAGTGCCCAGAGCACTTCTTACTAGTAAACAGTATTATCTGGCGTTAAAAGTGCTCGAATGATTTATAGGGGTCTGGCTATCGCGTCTTTGCTTACCCTTAAATTTTTCCGCTTTGCGATACAGGTGGCTGTGCATCTTCTTGCCCTCGTAAAGCTGAATTCCTTCAATATCCGGAATGTCCGGCTCTGTGTAGTGGCCGTTGCAAACGTACACAAAGTCATAGTAAACCGGATCGCAGGTGTTGGTACTGTGGTCCCACACATAGACCTAAAAGTGGAGGCAAGAGATCACTATAATTTCGTTTATTATTTCATTATCAGCATTGTATAAGCTGATCGGTGAAAATAGTGGCAATGATTTTGACATAAACAAAACTGGTTATTACCAACCTCCCAGTCGCCCAACCGAGGACGCACTCTTATCACCTCGTGCTGCAGCTTGATGTGGGGTCGAAGCTTAAAGTGATCCGCGTACGAGCACAGAAAGTCTAGCACCTGTTGAGAAGTGATGAAGGACTCAGCTATGTCGTCGGGGTATGAGTAGTCCGGATAGCCCATGACCTCCTTGGGTAGGTTGGTGCTAAAAAAAAAACACATTATTAGGTTTTTAAAATTTATACATTTATCTACATTCTCCACCTACCGCAACCCCTCGTACATGCTGCTGTGCACTTCGTCGTATTCGTCCGTTGGCATTTTCTCGGAGAAGACCCAGGTGCCACCTATCTCGGTTCCCCGCTCATAAGCAACCGCATCCAGGCCCGCTTCCAGGGAGTTCTTCAGAGCGCATAAGCCTGCAGTGCCGGCTGAAATATGGTAAAAGGAATATTTTTCAACAAAGCTATCAACAATGGAAATCGACTATTTACCTCCAATTACGCAAACGCGACGTTTTTGTCCCATTAAGGATTTCATCATAATCGCTTTCCAAAGAGAAGTGGTCTTCTTAACTAGCCTGAATTCTATTTGACAATAACACGTCCCTCCGCCTCTGCGTCTGACCAACGACTAACTAAGAGCCTGAGCTCTCACAGATTTACGCCTTCGATGTATGTGCGCTGTACTGGAGACGATTGAGTTGACTCGAAATATTTGCAAGCCAACTGAGACTGATAAGCCATTCACCGATATATAAACATTTCAATTAAAAACGTAATTGTAACAAACGTGTTTTAAAAGTAGGAGATTAGGGGGTTAATGATGACATAACATCGACGACTGGAATCTGCTTTCAGCAAATCGGAATTACAGTCGAAACTCCCTAACTGTATCTTCGCTTACTAAAATCGAATTGTCAAATTTATTGGCATAGATGAAAAGATTTATATTTTCATAATTTGTTTTAAATGTGCACGGCATATTTATTTTTTTAGTTTTAATATTAAGCAGTCAATCTTATGTTGGTTGGACTGTAGGCAAAGGGGGAGCATCTGGCTGCTAGGCGACATAGAAACGGACCGGATTAAAAATCCGAGACCTACTGGATGCAAACAATACTCTCTTTCCATCAGGAGACCCTGATAACATAATCAGTTGATATTGGCGAAGATTTATGCCTCCTTTGCCGGAGTCACTGTGTCAATCCAGTTTAACAGCCTATTTGAGCTTTGAATTATCAGCTGTCATACCAATACCAAGAACGATGCTTTTATGTAAATGTGTTACCGGCGAGAAGGAAATAATTAATTTCATTCAATTACAACACACAATATCAAGCGTCATTGTAGAGAGACTCAGCGAAGCCAATGCAAATTTCTGTGCGGATGTACTTATACTAAATGATAAAAGAAGCATAATTATTCTGGAAATGGGTGTGAGGAAGCCAAATAATGTTCAGTTTATAGTGATATTTCCGGTTTTTCCAATGCAATTATATAGTTACATACATACCTACCAATCTCTGTATATGCCTATTCTTCAAGAAATTAGATTAATTGTAAAGAAATTGACAATATTTTTAGACCCTGTACACAAAGGGTAAAATGCATATTAAGTTTGTGCAAATGTATGTAACAGGCAGAAGGAGGCGTGGCAGACCCCACAAAGTATATATTCTTAATCAGCATGACGAGCTGAGTCGATATAGCCATGCCCGTCAGTCCGTCTGGATAAACGAACGGATCTGAGAAACTGTAAAGGCTGGAAGAACCATATTATCAGTGCAAATTCTTCTAATTATTACGCAGATGAAGTGAATTTTTTTTGGGTGCCTAACCCACCGCCCCTCAATCTGTATTTTAATGTTGGACTTCACTGCACTGCACATTTTCCAAGCTAAAGTCTTTGTAAAATTTTCATGCAATTGGAGCATGGATTTCTACCGATCCTGAAAATTTCATCAAGATTGGTTAATTAGAAAGCGCACAATAAATACGCAAAGTTTACAGCCGCTAACAACAAGTAATCTGCGTATTTGTTTAAATAAACGGTAAATCACTTGCGAACGGGGTTTTATTTTTCTATGAAGTGCCGCTGAGAACGCACTACCTTCACATACATGTGTATGAATGTCCGCCTTCAATACTCGTATATTTATACTGTATTGGCTACTCGCTTCGAAATGTATATGGTGGTGCAATGGTTACGAAGTCTAACTAATATCACATAGGCCTCAGTTTCCAGCCCCAGATCAGACCAGGTAGTTAATTTTTTTTGTTATTCTTGATTTATTTTGCTTATAACCAAATTGGTACAGGGTCTTTCACAGTCGGGAAACTCGACTTTAATGTTCTGACTTGTTATTTGAGGACTTGAGCGGAAATGAAATCATTAACTAAAACCGATACACTTTATCCTATAACTTCAATACGAATGATGGGGAAAAAGGCATTTAAAGTGTATAACTTTTTAAGGTTAAGTTTCATTATTGGCAATTTGATTTTTGTTTGACAATTTGGATGATACCCCAGTTATACCAATTTGGGTATGTGCCGTCCCGAAGCTAGAATACCTCTGTCTCTGCATATTTATGTTGCTGCGTATCATACTGTACTGCTGGTCGTACACCGACTTTGGCATATGCTTAAGCGTCAAGAAAAATTTTGGCTTAATTTTTTTCTGCTAAGTATACTGCCAATTCGACACCGAGCTTGAGCCGTACCTCAGGTATATGGATGCGATCCTGCTACAGGTAAGCAGAACCCCCGAAATCCTTGGATTCGACGCGAAATCAGTAACCCTCGTGGTTTAGTAAAATCTCTCGGCATGCTAAGGGGCGAGCTAACTACAGCCTAAGTGAGCTGCAATCTGAGTGGATGCTGGAGAAAGGAGCCGTTGCCATAAAACAGACAAGAGATGTGTTCACATTCGAAAACCTTAGAGCCCACAGCCATATCGACGTGACGATCGTCAATGATGCAGCATCTATGTGAGAGTGGACGGATGGGTAATCACATCATGATTACTGTTGTGGCCTTACCAACTACGGCAAGTACAATCCTTTAGCAATTGTTCCACGTTGGCAATTGTTTGAAGAGATGGTGAGCCGGGCAGCCGAACTTCTCTACCTTTTGCGGGTTGCAAATTGTGTGTAATAACATGCTGGGTAAAACGACGCAGAGATCGCCAAATAGGAGAGCAGTTTGGTGGACCGCCGACCTCAGCTCTGTGCGCCGCGAAGTCAGGAGACTGAGGTTACCCTCTAGCTCTAGCGCCTGGCGCTGTGACCATTAGAACAATAGAGATGTTAAATAGATCTCGCCCCTTGCAAAGGGGGAGTGTACGTCCGGCAAATGTGCACTCGATTTTTAATAGGACTGGTTGCTATGCACATAGCTTGCATTCTGAGGCGGTTGAATGCCGTGGTAATAATCCCTTTAGTGTGAAATATGCCACGTTAAATAAGTTGGGAGGGATTCAATCGTCTATTTGCACATTTATTTATATATTGATGAATATAAAAAATGGTACACGCATATAACCAAAAGAAAATCAAAATTCAAAATGATTAATAAAGTATTTTTTCAAGACCAAGGATTAACGAAGATAAGAATCTTAAAAAGATAGTCAAGGTGAATGGACGAATCGATCTGTATGTCTGTCTGTATGAACAAAGAGTTCTCAGAGAAACTCTTAGTTTAAAAATGTTGACACTTTGCTTCCCATTCCCAATTTGCATTTATTAAAAATTTAATGCGAAACGATTTGTGTGTTCAATGTATTTCTACACCCCGACATTTTTAACTAAAAAATTTGCTAACTAAATTAAACAAAATTTGAGAAAACTAGAAAGGAAGGCTAGCATTAATGTCTTTAAAAACTATACTTTCCATTGTCTTGAAAAACACCAGAGTTATGTTCAATGACCCATTTTCACACATCGTTTCTATGGCAACTATAAGAACTAGTGGTCCGATTTTGATAATACTTTCAGGATAGGTTAAATTAGTCATTAAATAGTGATTTCTAAAGAATTAATTAGTTATTAATCGTTCCTATGGCAGCTATGTGATGATATACTACCTGCAATAGAAAGAAGGCTCTGGGTAAAGTTTCAGCCTGATTGCTTTAAAGAGACTAGTTTACATAGCAACCGACAGACGGACATGGCTAGATCGACTCGGCTGGTGATGCTGATCAAGAATATATATACTTTATAGGGTCGGAGATGTCTCCATCACTGCGTTACAAGCTTCTGTTAACAATTTTAATACCCTCTACACAGAGATGGGAGAAATGAAAAACGAGATCAAGGCATTTCTATTTGGGTATTAGATTTGCAGTTCAATTCTATCAGATATCTAAGTTTAACCTCTCGCTCTGAACAAAGCCGGTTTAAAAATAGAATCCAGCGTTTTTACGGCTTTGAAAATTCTTGTTCTGTTAACTAACATTGGAAACACCAACACAAACAAACTTTCACAGAATAACATACACGAATGCTAACCCTTAATCGAATGAAAACAGCGATGCATTGACATACGATCGTTTTTCCCATTATTGCTAAACATTGCGGAGATCTTTCGGCTAAAGGTTCAAAGTGATGTGAGGCTAAAAAAAAACACCTCAAAGAAACAGCCGCTCAAAGCTGAAAATGAAATGAGTCGGGAATCCCAACAGCAAGTTTTAGTAGTATTTCTTTGTACGCCTTGTTCGGGCTGGCTGTTCTGCGCTTTGCTTCCCCATTCAGCGACTTTGCTCGCTTTATCATCAAAACCATCAAAGCCAATCGATCTCGACCAGCTCGAGAAAGCGCGAGGCCATCTGATCCCATTGGATCGCATCTGATCTAATTTTCAAAATTACACAACACACATGAGGGGGAAGGCGCAGGGGCAGTGCCAACGTAAACAAAAGGGGAAGCCACAACAGTAGGCAGGCAGGCAACACCGATGACGTCGGCCATGGCCCCAACCACCAACCACCCAGAACCCCCCAAGCTGGCCAAGTTCAAATCCTCATCGCTGGATCACGATATCTACAAGACAAACCGACGCGGAACGATTGCCAGTGCGACAAGTGACTGGAAGGCACTTCATGGCGAAGGCTCCGGTACCAGCCCCTCAAACGGACGTACTCTGCATGCTGGCGGCAGCGCCCTGGCCTTCTCAGCGATGACACGAGCCGCCTCCACATCCTCGCTGGCTAGCAGTTCCCGTACCATGACCAACTACCAGGAGTACAAGATGCAGATTATTAATCAGGTGGGTTTCGTGTCCACAAGCAAAGCTTACATATGTAGTGCCAGATATCGTTATACCCTTGCACACTGTATTATAAACAATTATGAAAGATGAGAGTAAAAGGTAAGCAGAATTATTCAACCTTCAGTCCATATACATACTTACCTCGACTAGTTAAAGATGATCAAAATAGTTAATAAACTTACATTATGTGGGGCGGGAAAGTTAACCCAAAAGCTGTTCAAATAAATATCCCAGGTTTTGTTGACAAATTTTGAAATTGCAAAGCCAACAAAATAGACAACAGATCTGAATACATATGAAACCTTTATCCAAATAGTATAACCCGTTTGGGTCGGACATTTAATTACCTGAAACCAAAAATTGCAAGCTACGTAAAACATTTACCCAACTTTTCTCGACGAGATTATTATTGATTTAATACCTTTACCAGCAAGCGCATTGCGGAAGTTTTCCCGGAATATGGACGAATTATAAAGAAATACGATTTTGCGATTATCAATTAATTATTCGACTGGGAAAAACTGAAGGGATCATTTAATTCCAGGCACAACTAGATAAGGGCTCCTTGAAACGGTATCTTCTAAGAAAATGCACGACTTAAACTTTTATTAACAATTTGGTTTATTAAACAGGTATTCCAAAAATAAACTGCCCATACAAGAAATAAGACCTAAGTGATGAATTTATCAAACTTGACCCGGGGGAAGTGAATTTTATGGTGAAACTGCCAAATGGTAAATGATAGGCGTGATTGAAAATAAACAACTGATCCCAACAGGGAGACGTTCAGACGTTCATTTCAGACACCGTTCTTACAAACTAAGAGCAAAAGCCAAATGCCTGTCATGATCAAAGCAAGAACCAACAGAATAATTTTAACTGAACCTTTGACATTGCTACTCGTCTTTCAGGGCAAGTGCCTCTGTGGTCAGTACATCAGAGCCCGGTTGCGGCGCGCTGGAGTCCTCAACCGAAAGGTGACACAGCGACTACGACACATCCTGGATCCCGGATCTTCGCACGTGGTCTACGAGGTGTTTCCAGCGCTCAACAGCGTGAGTGAGAATTACAGATCCCACTATTGGGAAATTATCATATATTCGCAGATGGGCGAGGAACTGGAGCGCATGCACCCGCGAGTCTACACAAACATTTCCCGGCAGTTGTCCAGGGCCCCATTTGGTGAATTGGAAGACGTCGACATGGCGCCAATTCTGCTCAACTTGGTGGCCAAGGACCTTTTTCGTTCAAGCATCACCTGGGGAAAGATTATCTCGATATTCGCCGTCTGCGGCGGCTTCGCTATCGATTGCGTGCGCCAGGGACACTACGACTACCTGCAGACACTGGTCGACGGTCTGGCCGAGATCATAGAGGACGACCTGGTCTACTGGCTGATCGATAACGGCGGCTGGCAGGGCCTGCAGCAATATATCCGGCCGAGGGTCGGTGAGCTTACTTTCCTGGGCTGGCTAACATTGTTCGTAACCATCTCTGCGGGCGCCTACATGGTATCCAACGTGTGTCGGCGCATCGGCTGTCAACTGTATTCGCTGCTGTTCTAGTTACATCGGCGTACCATCAGTCAATAGGACCGTAGAACACATATATCCAAGGCACAGCTAGTTGCGTATTTTGATTACTTATAATAATTGTTACTCTTTTTTTTTGTATATACAATGCTAACATAGTGTGAACACAATAAAGTGTGTGTTTAAAATTGTATTTGGAATTGCCGCCAAATAATATTGCCACAACAGTGGAAACGATAAATTCACGTTATCGACAGTGAACCATCTCTACGGGGATATGAGGCAAATCACAGTATAACCAGTTGGCGACTGGGCACAAATATTCCATCAATGTAATCGTTTTTAGAAGCGTTTTTGAAATACCTTTAGAGAAAAGCTGTGGGCATACCAATTTATAGCACTGCAATATTACATTGTTATATACATTAGTAATTTTGGGTGCCTGCACGAAATGATGCCATGTCTTGCAAGTATTCATATCTGTGAGTATGTTTGAATCCAGCTGAACGTCCTATTACAGTATCCCGCAAAGCCGAAGGCCCAGTGAGAACATCCTCCATGCACGTGGAGCAATCCGCGATCGGTCGCGATGGTCATGACCAAGAGCTCTACTTCTACTGCGAGACCTGCTGCAACGCGTACGAAGACAGCGAGGCGTTCGCAATGGACCACATACGACAATCTGGCTGCTGCGGTGGCGTCGTCGCCAAGGAGGAGCTCGGGTTTGTAGAGAAAACGACAGCAGGGAAAGAATCTGAAGAGATCATGGAAGCAGAAGTGCCGCTTTGGGAGGTGGTGGAGGTCGCTCAAACCAGCGCCGAGACTAAACTTAGCCAGTCGGAACGATATTTCTGTTACGACTGTCACAGCATTTTTGAAAATCGCAGCAGTGCCGAGGATCACGTGTGCCCGCGAGCGGAGGCATGCAGTGTCTCCAGTCCGCAGCCAGATGTTGCAACTGCTGAAAGGTTTCTCGCCCGTCGAAAATATTCCAATCCGGACGCCAGTGCGAGTACACTGGGATTGGTTTCTGGTGTCAACTGTGAGATCTGCAACACAGTGTTCAGTTCGGTAAAGTTTCTTAAGCTCCACATGCGCATTCACAAAGAGCGCGTGCCTAAGAGCATACAAGACGCACTTCCTGTGGGCGCTCACCAGCAGTATAGCGAGCTCGATCAGTTCTACTGCGAGATCTGCAACAAAAGGTTGGTATTGTGCAATTCGGTGGTATTTTCCGCTAACATAATTTTTCTCCGCCAGCTTCGACGAAAACTTGCTGGATGTACACAAGCAGATGCACCAGAAGATGGCCAACGAGATTATGTGCAGCACTTGTAACCGGAAGTTCGACAATCTCATCAACTATAAGATGCACCTAAAGATCCACGATAAACCAGGTGACGCAGTCGCCCCCAGCAAATCCGCTCGAAGTCTAAATGCCAGTTCAGACAAGGAAAAGCACGGCTTTCCCTGCCAGTTCTGTGAACGAGTGTTCTCCCGGCCGTACGAGAAAGTCAAACACGAGAGGGTGCACACCGGGGAAAAGCCCTATGCCTGCGAGGTGTGCGGCAAAACCTTCCGTGTTTCCTACTCGCTTACCCTGCACCTGCGCACGCACACCGATATTCGCCCGTACGTGTGCACAGTGTGCAACAAGCGGTTGGTACTCGCCGAAACAAAAAATTCGTTGGCAAACACATCTAACTAATTAACCATTGCAGCTTTAAGTCGCATCCAGTCTACTCCCACCACCTGCGCATTCATAGCTCAGAGCGAGACTTCGTGTGCGACATGTGCTCCAAAACCTTTCGCACCTCTGTGCAGCTTTACGCGCACAGAAATACGCACACCAAGCCATACCTGTGCGCCGTGTGCAACCGACCATTCTCCTCGATGTATGCCGTCAAGATTCATATGCAAACCCACGAGGACGAAAAAAGTGAGATTCCGGCTCCCAGAAGCGGGTCCTCCGTCAAGAGCCAGCCAGCCAGGAAAATCTGCTGCAGAACCTGCGGAGCCCAGTATGCGCGCCTTTTTGCCTTGCGACTGCATATGAAGTCGGCCCACGGCCTGGCCGAGAATACCTCCCATATGCAACAGGGGCAACCTTACTTAACTGAGGATAGGCATGCCAAAGCAGAGGACTCTGAGTCTGATGTGTTAATTGCTGCCGCCGAGGCAGAAGCTGCTTACATCGGCACTGGGGGAAATTACGTTAACGTTGTGGGGTCAGTGCCCACCTACGAGGAAAGCGTTGAGGTGGGTAATATGGACTCGATTTAGATATTTTTTTAATTCGATTACATTTGTGGCTTAGGTTGTTTTCAGTTGTAACAAGTAAGGGTCTGCCTGTACGATAATCCACCACTTTCGGTATTTTTCGCGTTCAATTTCATTAGCTTATTCCTTGCTCATATAATGTTGATGTCCGGGTCAATACCTGGAAACCGATTTAGAAATTAAATGTTTGGTTATAATGAATATGCAGCGCAAAAGTTTTTTATCCTAAAAAAAAAAAACGAACATTGTCGGTATAATTATTTTATCCGCAAACTTGCATCATTCAGGATTCAAATTACTTAAAAATGTCTTTGAGCTTGAAAAACTTCGATTTT